>JASVEL010001680.1:0-266459 GCA_032618575.1 Nicotiana noctiflora
AGTACAAATCCTGAGGTCTTGTTATCTATAACTGCTTCCTTCACCTGAACCAATGCTGGGTCCATAAACTATTTTTCCTTAATTTCCGCAACCAATGATGATTCTGCTCCATTATGGACCATGACATTTCCCTCGTCTGACGCCGAGATACGAACCCCTAAACTGGCCAATTGGTAAACCGCCCGAGCCAGGGGTCTCTAATCCACATCCAAATGAGCCAAACTACCCATATATTTTTAGCTAAGAGCATCGGCTACCACATTTGCCTTCCCTGGATGGTACAATATGTTCATATCATAGTCCTTGAGCAATTCTAATCACCGCCGCTGTCTCAGATTCAACTCCTTCTTCTTGAAAAAATACTGAAGGCTCTTGTGGTCTGAAAACACATCTATATAAACCCCATAAAGATAGTGCCGCCATATTTTCAAAGCAAACACAATAGCTGCAAGCTCCAAATCATGTGTCGGATAGTTCTTCTCATGGTTCTTGAGTTGCCTGGAAGCATAAGCTATGACCTTTCCGCGCTGCATCAATACACACCCCAAACCAACCCTAGAGGCATCACAATAAACCACAAATCCATCTATTCCTTCTGGCATGGCCAATACTGGTGCTGAGGTCAATCTTGACTTCAATTCTTGGAAACTTTTTTCACATGCGTCGGACCACTGGAACTTAACAGCCTTCTACGTCAATTTAGTCAATAGGGAGGCGAGGGGTGTGAATGCATGCACAAGCCTCCGATAGTACCCCGCCAAACCCAAGAAGCTACGAATCTCTGTCGGGGTCGTGGGTCTAGGCCAATCTTTCACTGCTGCAATCTTCTGAGGATCCACCTGAATCCCTTTACTGGAATTGACATGCCCTAGAAAGGCTACGGATTCCAACCAAAACTCACACTTTCAGAACTTGGCATACACTTGATGATGAAGAAGGGTTTGCAATGCTTCTCTGAGGTGAATGGCGTGATCTTCCCTGCTCTGAGAGTAGATGAGGATGTCGTCAATGAATACAATTTCGAAGGAATCTAGGAATGGCTTGAAAACCCGATTCATAAGGTCCATGAAAGCTGCTGGGGCATAGGTTAGCCCAAAAGACATGACCAAAAACTCAAAGTGACAATAACGAGTTCTGAAGTCGGTCTTAGGAATATCCTGCTTTCTGATCTTCAATTGGTAGTACCCGGACCTTAGATTAATTTTAGAGAAGAACTTTTCTCCTTGCAATTGGTCAAACAGATCATCCACCCGAGGCAAAGGATATTTATTCTTGGTGGTGACTTTGTTGAGCTGCCGATAATCAATACACATTCAAAGTGACCCATCCTTCTTTCTGACAAAGAGAACCGGAGCACCCTACGGTGACACACTCGGTCGTATGAACCCTTTCTCTAATAAATCCCTCAGCTGCTCCTTTAACTCCCTTAACTCTGCTGGCGCCATTCTGTATGGTGGAATGGATATTGGCTGAGTATATGGCAATACATCAATCCCGAAATCAATCTCCCTATCTGGCGGGATGCCTAGAAGCTCATCCGGAAACACCTCGGGAAATTCATTCATAATTGGCACGGACTCGAGGGTAGGCAAATCTGAGGTGGTGTCCATTACCTGGACCAAGTGATAGATACACCCCTTCTTAATCATCTTTGAAGCCTTAAGGTAGGAAATAAACCTACCCTTTGGCACTACAATATTTCCTCTCCATTCAATAACCGGCTAGTTAGGGAACTCGAGCCTCAAGACTCTCATCCGACAGTCAAGTTTGGCAAAGCACGAATAGAGCCAATCCATTCCTATAATTACATCAAAATCTACCATCCCAAGCTCAATGAGATCGGCTGTGGTAACACGACCACTCACCGTAATGACACAATTCCTATAGACTCGTGAGGCTGTAATAGAATCACCAACCGGAGTCGATACAGAGAACAGCTCATGAAGCTTTCCGGGTTCTACCCCAAAACTTGAAGCAATGAACGGGGTGACATAAGATAAAGAAGACCCCGGATCAATGAGGGCATAGAAATCAATATTCTGAACAGACAAGATACCTGTGGCAACATCTGGAGAAGCCTCAACACTCTTGCGGCCATTCAACGCATTGAATCGGCTAGGTCCACCCCTACCATGAGTTGTACCCCTAGCTGCACCATGCCCTGCTGAAGCTGGAGGACGCACTGATGAGGTAGCAGCTGAAGAACCGGATGACTGAGCAGATCCCCTACCATACCCTAGTGACCTTTCACCCCGCATCTGAAGCATATCGGGATGTCGAGGTAGCAGGTCTTTATATGAAATCTCCCACACTTGAGCCATGTAGGTCTCCCTTGCTGGGACCTCACTCCGGGACGACCGGACTGGCGAGACCTCCTACTGTCTAAACCTGGTCTCGAATGACTGCCCTGCTGATGAATGTGCATAGATGGCGGTGCACTCACGGAGGACTGAGCATATGACTGGGATGGCCCTAATGACCCTCTCCCTGGAAGTGATCTCCCTGAATGACCCATTGACCGGGCCATGCTACTACTCTCTCTCTCTCCGCACGAATCTTCAGCTTTCTAGCCTCTATGGCTTGAGAAAACCCCACAATCCTCCCATAGTTCATATCTGAGTGCAAAGCTACTGTGGCGGCCTCATTCACTACCAAAGGGCTAAGGACATGAACAAACCGTCAAACTCGGGAATCCATGGTCGACACTAGATGAGGAGAATACTTGGACAGTCTCACGAATTCCATGTGATATTCCTAAACACTCATACTTCCATATTTGAGGATCTCGAACTTAGTGGCATGGGCGTCTATTGTCTCAGTAGGCAAGAAATTGTCCATGAATACATCTACGAACTCATCCCATCTGGCCGGAGGGCTCACTTCCTCACGGGAATCCTCCCACATCTCGAACCATGAACGTGCCGCTCCATTCAGCCTATATGAGGCCAACTCTACCCCCTCTATATCTGTTGCCTTCATCACTCTGAGGGTCTTGTCTATATCATCAAGGAAATCCTGTGGGTCGGCCTCTAGATCCGTGCCTGAGAATTCTGGATGGGCCAACCACAAGAACTGGTGGACTCTGGAGCCGGAGGAATCTCCCTGTCCGCTGGAGGATGCAGGGGCATCATGGGATCTCTAGGTCTGGGCGGCCACTAACCGTGTTAACATATGAATGGCTTCCCTAAGATCCTCGTTAGAGATACCAAAACCAGAAGCTGGAACTGTATCAGAGTCAGGAACACTGGCAGGAGGGATGGTGGCATCCTCTGCCGCAGCTGGAATAGGGACACTTGGGTTTTGAACAAATGGTCCAGGAAAATTCAGGACTGGTGGGTCATTCTCGCCCACGACATCGGGTACATGATTTACAGCCACACTTGGGCCGGCATTGGCCCCAAGGCCGAGTCTAGCCTTCTTCTTAGGCGCCATATTCTGAAAACTTTGGAATAAGGCGCGAATTAGACATAAATACTTCGACTATGCACCTTACCGCACAATATAGATTAACAAAGAAATGGGTGAATTCCTAAATGTCCGTGCAGCCCCCAACTTATATGATATGGTCGACAACACACCGATAAGAAGGGCACTACTAGACACGGCTCGGAGACATCCTAGGACATTTTAAAAACCTTAGGCTCTGATACCAAGTTTGTCATGCCCCAAATCGAGGGACATGACCGGCGCCTGACCGGGTAGCCACAGTCAAGAGGACCTGGGTGCCTTTCTATCCCACACGTTACCCCTATGTTGATTATTTCTCATAAACCAAATATCTTACCAATTATAACTGATTTCACAATGTACAAACATAACCATATAATTGATTTACTAATAAGCTTACAAATTACATTTACCACACCCGACACATGTATGTATACATAGACCATGATCCCACAGTTTACATGTTTACGGAGATTCTAGGATACAAAAGGGGATACAATACTTGCTGGTAACAAGGCTCCGGCTATACCTTGCAAAATCCAAAATAAAATCTAAAAATAGAAGTGGCATGAACCACACAGGGCCCCGAGGAAGGAAAGGGCTCACCAAAACGGGCAGTAGAAGATGAAGGATACTACTGCCTAGGATCTGAAGTGCCTGCTACTGATCCACCTACAATCATAACACGAATGTAGCGTCCCCAACAAAAGGGACGTCAGTACACTAGAATTGTACTGGTATGTATGGACAAACTTTGTCCCAAGTAAACTCAAGCCATTAAACAGGTAATCACGATGATAAGACAGCAAATAAATTACACCAAGAATTAATTAAGCCAGCCAACCATGTTTTCCACATTTTTCTCATTTCAAATAATTCGCAACACAAAGCACATTTTAAGATCAACAAGGAGAACAACAACCAATCAATCACGTAAAATACAAGTAGTCAAACAAAGGGGCAATCAGTGCCCCATAGGTTGCAAACTCTCCTGCTGTCTCCTTTCACAATTTCACATCAATGATTTTATATCAATGTCAATAGCGATTTCGATCCCTTTCCATCCTTATTACCTCGTCTACCCATATTTCCTCGGCCACCGTTATCACCCCAACCCATACCTTATTTCTTCATGTTGTAGCGTGCAACCCGATCCCACAGTACAGTTCAAACACAACAATCACAAACAGCAAACAAGGCACTACACAAAATTACAACAAGTTCAAATAAGCAACTTACAATTTGGTTCATATTCTCAAATAGTTTTCAAACTGATATCACAACCAAGTTACAATGTTTCCATATTCGAGAGTACCCATACAAGTATGTTCAATAATTTACCACAATTCAAATATTTCATCTCTTTCCATAAGAAACCATATATGCCATCACAACCATTGTTCTCAGTTCTTTACCAATTCTGATTCCCTCGTTATCTTTCAATTCATATTTCATACCACGCCACATTTAGTTCAACATGAATTGAGTACCCAACAACAAAATCAAAGAATTACATATAATTTCTTAAATTAACACATGCCAAACAAATTTCACACATATGAGCGATTTTACATGAATCAAAATTAGCCATACATTCCTGTTGTCACGTTTTCTTCCTTTAACCTCCTACTTTATGCTTACCCAAGTTATCCTACTCTTGCCGACCTCATTCTTTGCAGAATCTTACGTCTATTCACTTCTTTTTTTTTACTAAAATTCAAGTTCAATAACATGCATGAGTATTAAATTCCATTTTCACAAGCTATTATATGCAAACCTTTCTTTACCCATTTTAAAAATTGAAAACCAAGGAAAATGGTTAGGGTTTTGTTTTTACCTTGTAAGGATTGGGGGAGTTGAATCTTTGCCCTAGGATCTTCCGGACTAAATGTTTGGAACAATTCTTGAAGATAATAGACTTCTCTCTCTAAAACCCCTCTCTTCTCTATCTAGTTTTGGTAAGAAAATGTGAGAAAAATGAAGCTTGAAAGTGTTTTATTAAAGAATAGGTCGGGTCAAAAATTTATAAAAATCTGGGCCGAGTCAATTCTGCGGTCGCATCTGCGATCGCAGAATCAACATGCGGTCCGCACAATGGACAACAAAGTTGCCTCAAAATGTCACAGGTTCTGTTACGACAGGCGACCAAAATGCGGTCTGCATTCTTGATCTGCGGTCGCAGAATGCACCGCAGATCTGACACTCACAAATTCTTCAAGTTATTATGTGGTAGGTCTGCGGTCCGCATTACCATTCTGCGATCGCATTTTTTACCTCATTTTCAACATGATTTTTGTAAAACATTTTGTTAAGCTCTGCGGTAGGAATGCAGTCCGCATAGCAGATCTGCGATCGCATTCCTGACCGCAGAATCAACACTTCCTGGGAAAACTTGTTCTTTCAATTTTTGAAACTTAAATCACTACAAAGGGCCCAAACCTACGCATTCCTAACACATTATTCGGACCATGACACCACAGCTACTAGGTTTTAAGCACAAAAATTTTACGGGGCCTTACAATATCAAACAACGCTAAAATCATGAATTACTCCCCAAATTCAAGGTTATGAACTTTAAAATTTCAAAGTTCTATTTCTGATGTTTAAACCTATCAAAACACGTTCGATTAATCTTAAATTTTGCACACAAGTCATATTAGACATTACGGACCTACTCCAACTTCTAGAATTTGATTCCGACACCGATATCAAAAGTCAACCCCCAGTCAAACTCTTTAAAAAACTTTAAATTTCTATTTTTAGCCAAATGGTTTCAAAATGACCTAAGGACCTCCGAATTCACTTCTGATAACGCTCCCAACTCCAAAATCACCATACGGAGCTACTCCTAGTCTCGGAATCCCAAACAAACATCGATAACACTGAAATGCACTTCAAGCTAAACTTATGAAATTTTGTCTAAAATTCTAACTTCCACAATAGGCGCCAAAACGCTCCCGAGTTTTCCAAAACTCGCACCGGGCATACGCACAAGTCCGAAATTATCATACGAGCCTGTTGGAACCTTCAGATCCCAATTTCGAGGTTGTTTACTAAAAATTCTAATCCTAGTTCATTCTTTCAACTTTAAGCTTCCGAAATGAGAATTCTCTTCCCAAATCAACTCCGAACTTCCCAAAACCAGATTCCGACCATGTGCACAAGTCATAATACCTGAAATGAAGTTGTTCATGGCATCAGAGTATTGAATGAAGTGCTAGTACTCAAAACGACTGGTTGAGTTTTTATAGTAAATACACTATGTAAGCGACCCATATACATGACCCACTTTACTGTATATAAGATTCTCTATGTTTTTCCCTTTTCTATAAATAGGATCCTTCCCTCAATTGGAGAGATAGGTTCAAAATTTTAGTTTCATTTTTTAGCTTTCTTATTCCCTCTTCTCTCTTGTACATCTCTCTTGTACATCTCTCTTTTTAATTACTTCAGAGAAAGGAAGGATACGAGTTCTCCTCCTTAATCTTTTCCTCAAGGATTTCTTTCTCTTTTGTTTTTCATAAGATTTCAAAGAACTCGAACTAGAATGTGAAGCTAAATCAATAATTTTTTAAGAAATTAATCATCAGTAACTTCCTTTAAAAGTTCTATTAGATAGTCAGATGTAATAGTTTTCATATGCTTAGTTCTTGAAAATGAGCTTGTAATTTATAGATATTATCATCATTACAAGTACAATTATCACCTTTGCAAGTTGTACAAGTATGCTCAATATTTTTATCACTACACATAAATCAAGTAAATCTACTTCAACTTCTGACTCAGGACTGTAATCAGATTCTGATCCTGAAGTGTATAATAACTCATAAACTTTGTTGTATAACTCATCGTCTAACTCTAAATCTTTTAGTTTTTAAATCTTACAGTTTGGAGCTATGTGGCCAATCTTTTCACATTTGTAGCACTTAATATCAGCAAGATCTCGCTTAGATCTATTTTTTGTAGCTTTCCTAGCATCACACTCTTCTTTGGATCTATATCTAGATCTCCTTTTCTTTCTATAAGGTCTATCATCGTTAGGATATCTATGATACCTATTAATTTTATTCTTGTTATGAGAAGAAATTTTAGGTAAACCGAACTGGGTGCAAAAATCTCCTAATTGTGATTTCTCTCGCAGCTTATTCTTCTTAAGCTGTTGTGCTATGCTTAACTCATTACACAGCTTTAACCCTTCTTAGGTACAGACTCCTATCAATTTTCCATATGTAAAATCTTTATATGGAATCACATTATGGTTTCCCCTTAGTGTTTTTCTAACCCTTTCCGCAAACAGGGGGGAACTCCATCTATAAACTTTGCTTTCCAATATTCATATTTATTTTTGGGTAGTTACATAAAACTACTCATAAAGGTATCTTTATACCATCTAAATTCAGTAAGGGTTATACACCTTAGACCATTTAAAAGAGTACAGACACTCTCATTTTGGTTGGTAAATATACCATTGAAGTGTTCTAGAATCGTAAGAACAAGGGTATAAACAACATCTTCTCTATTCGTAACTAGAGCCATGCGTATTTTATCAACTCCTTCGTCAGTGGCTTTAGCATTAATTACCAAATCCCTTATATATATATAGAGAGAGAGGGAGAGAGAGAAGAGGGAAGCCTCGTCGACCAAGGGTAGATTTGTTATTTTACTTTCCTATTTTGTTTTTTATTCATATAAGTGTTGCAACCTAATTTGGGGGAAAGCATATAAATAAACAAAGTCTCATATATACCTCCTTAAACAAAGACAATGTATAATTAGCATGACTTGCACATACTTTTTAGGTCTGATTAAAAATACCAAAGATGAGGGAGTTAAAATATTGATGCAGCTTGGTTTATTACATAACTCAGATAAGAAGTCTGAATCAGGCATGCCTGCTGGTTGTAATGATTAATAGAAATAGATTTAGTTTATAGTTATTAATCTACGGCTTTCTTAAGTGTTTAGACTGTTTCCTATATGCATGATATCTACTGAACTTAGAAGGTGATGAGATAGTAAGGCTCGAAATGAATTGTTTGAAGTCCTATATGCATACATGTTGAACTTGTTAAGTGAGGGACTTATGTTAACGCTGAATAAGTAACCAGAATCTTGATTGAATTCGAACAGTGGTGGAAGTTAACTTATTAGCAAATAATACTTGAATCCAAAAACGTTTGGGAACAGAGACCTCGATGCGACAACCTCGAACGGGCTTCAATAAAAATCCAATCGAAACAGTCGTTGAGACTGATCGGAAAACTTGAGATTCGCTGGAAAACTCAAATGACTGAGCTAGTATTAAATATTCCGATCCCTTAATGAAACAAGAACGAATCCAGCAGAGAAAAAGAGATCGAGAGCTTTGTCTAAATTTGATTCTGACTTTTACCTAAACAGACACCTCGAATTTTTGGGCATCCCTTTTTGTATCTTACCTCATTGCGGCGTTCATTTTTTGTGTATTTTTTCTTTTTTGTGTTTTTGGTTTTTGCTTTGGAGCTAAAGAATGTTTTTTGAATTTTGGTTTTGAAGAAGATGATGGAATTTTTTTCTGTGTGTTCAACCCCCCCCCCCCACTTTCCTTATTTTAGGTGTGTAGAAAATGATTTTATAGAGTGTGTGGGGTAGGGTGTTATGGTGGGGGTAGTTTTAGGGGAAGGTTTTACGTGGGGGGTAATTTTGGGGGAAGTATTTTTGTGGGAAAATATATTTAGGGGGAGGTCTTATATGGGGAGAAGTGTTTTGGGGGGAAATATTTTTGGGGAAGGTTCTTCCCTTTTTTTATTCCCAATTTCTTTTATCTTTTTTTTTAAAATCCAAAAATTAAAAACCTAAATTATCTAAAATTATACTAATTATAAAAATTATAAAAGCTATTTAATCCTGAATTAAAAAGAAAAATCAATAAAAGAAAAAGGTATAAAAATGAAATACTTTTTATGAGTTTTAATATTTTATGAAAACCAAATTACTTCCGATAAAACATAAATGCCATACAAGATATTTTTGGTATTTATTATTTTAATTTTAAAATATTAAAATGCATAAAATGTGACTAAATAAAGGAAAATTCCTTAAAAATTAATAAAATATTATTTTGATTTATTTTTAGGAGTTATCTTCATGTAGGGAAA
This sequence comes from Nicotiana noctiflora, assembly GCA_032618575.1. Lineage (NCBI taxonomy): Eukaryota > Viridiplantae > Streptophyta > Magnoliopsida > Solanales > Solanaceae > Nicotiana > Nicotiana noctiflora. The sequence goes on from JASVEL010001680.1 coordinate 9,585, forward strand.
AAATCACAGGCTTACAACTGCTCCTATTTGCTCGGAAACATAAAGAATTTTCGGGAAAAGATAAAGTGAGCACTGTGAGAGATTTTTGCCCATTTGAAACTCTATGAGAAGCATTTTTGAAAAACCGTCTAACCGAACCTCGCTTCATAGGTTGCGTATTTATCCTTGACTATAAAGGAATCAAGTCAGGTGTAGTTCAGATGTGAGTGAAGTGACGGAGTATGCATAGGTGAAGTGCCGGTTGAGGTGCCGTTCCGCCGAGGTTCCGGTCCGTTGTCCCGTTATTACATCAAAATCAAAATTGAAAAAGACTAACTAAGCCTATCAACTACGAGTTACAATATTCCTATCTATATCTTCAAACTTGGTCGTGTATTTCTTGTTGTCTTGTATTCTTCCGATGGAATCCTTGTTGTTGCCTTGAATTGTGATTGGAGATGTTTTGCTATTCCTCCGAGTGATGCCTGACTGCTGAAATTTGATATATGTGCCTCTATTCTCCAGGCGGGCACCTGATTGCCGGCGGTTGAAAAGTATTCCCTTGTTCTCCAGGTGAGCTCTTGACTGCAGCACTTGAAAAGTATTCCCTTGTTCTCCAGGTGGGCACCTGACTACTGAACATGAAATGTATTCCCTTGTTTTCTAGGTGGGCTCCTGATTGCTGATCTTGAAAAGTATTCCATTATTCTCCATGTTGGATCCTGCAACCAAAACAAACGAAATTTTCTGCCCCAGTTTGCACTAGGAAGATTTGTGAGTTGTTAGCAACAATATAAACCACTTATACTACTAATGCAATTATGAGAGTAAACTAAAGACTAGACTAGGATGTGCGTCTCATACGAGTAAAACCAAAAACTTCGACTAGAAAATGGGTTTGCTAAAATTAAACCTGAATGAACCAAATTAGGAAGTGCGTTTCCTACGGGTGAATTTAAATGACCAAGACTAGGAAATGCATCTCCTAGGGGTAAAAATTCAGGGACTAAAACCAGGAAGTGCGTCTCCTATGAATGAACTCTAAATTTATAAAGTACATCTCCTAAAAGAATAACTTGAAAGATCTTGATTAGGAAGTGCGTCTCCTACAGGTAAAACTTCAATGAGCCAGACTAGGAAGTGCGTCTCCTAGGGTCGAACTTAAATGACTCAAACTAGGAAGTGCATCTCCTAGCAATGAAATCTCAATTCTTGAAGTGTGTCTCCTACAGGTAAAACTTCAATGAATCAAACTAGGAAATACGTCTCTTATGAATGAACTATCAATTTAGGAAGTGCGTCTCCTATGGATAAAACTTCAATGATCCAGGCTAGGAAGTGCGTTTCCTATGAACTATTAATTTAGGAAGTGCGTCTCTTATGGGTAAAAATCAACTTAAGCTAGGAAGTGCATCTCCTGAGGGTGAAACTTCAATGCCTCAAACTAGGAAGTGCGTCTCCTATGAATGAACTCTCAATTTAGGAAGTGCGTCTCCTACAGGTGTAACTTCAATGACTCAAACTAGGAAGTGCGTCTCCTATGAATGAACTATCAATTTAGGAAGTGCGTCTTCTATGGATAAAACATCAATGACTTAAACTAGGAAGTGCGTCTCCTATGAATGAACTATCAATTTAGGAAACGTGTCTCCTATGGATAAAACTTCAATGACTCAAACTAGGAAGTGCGTCTCCTATGAATGAACTATCAATTTAGGAAGTGTGTCTCCTATGAATGAACTGTCAGTTTGGAAAGTGCATCTCTTATGGGTGAAACTTCAATGACTCGAACTAGGAATTGTGTCTCCTATGAGTAAAATCTCAGTTTAGGAAGTGCGTCTTCGACAACAAAATATGACTTGAAAACCCATACTAGGAAGTGCGTCTCTTAGGAGTAAAACCTCAAGTTTAGGAAGTGCATCTTCTATGGGTGAAACATCAATTACTCAAACTAGGAAGTGCATATCCTAGGAATAGACTTAAATGATCCAACACTAGGATGTGCGTCTGCAAGGGGTGGAACTCAATTTAGGAAGTGTGTCTCCTAACAAAAAAATACAACCTACCCAAACTAGGAAGTGCGTCTCCTATAAGTGATGTATGATCTTCTTAATGGCCTTTTTGTAAGCAGCATTGGGGACATAAAAGCTTCAAGCTTCCTAGCTCTAATATGAATATAGCTTCTGTCCCTATTTTAGATAAAGAGAACTTGTGAGTTTAAACATAGTGGTTGGTTTGTGGCCTTGAACTTTGAGGGCGGCCCGATATCCTCCATTTGTTGCATTGCATGAACTGTCATATCCCCAATCCTTATATTTCATATGAATCCCACAACATGTCTATTGTCCTCGCTTCGTGTATATGATGTTCTTTCGTGCCCACTGTCTTTGGCCTTGAGTTTTGTCATGACCCCAATCCCGGTCGTGATGGCGCCCAACACAACTACTAGGAAAGCCCGACCATTTACCCTCTCATCCCGAGCATGAAGCTCAAATCAATTACCTGGATATTATTATCAACAATAAAGCTAAACTGAATAACCACCTAAAGATCTAGGGTCACGAGTCGAGAGCATCTAAACATGATCGAATAACAATATCTAAACCATATACTTAAGTATGAATAATGTATATACAAAGGAAAACTGGAATAAGAAGAGAAGCCAGGTCCTGCGAACGCCAGCAGCTACCTCAGCAACTCGGATAAACACTGATAAAAGCTGGAGTGCTCGTCTATCCTTCTTGTGTACCTGAACCTGCACACAAAGGTGCAGGGAGTAGGGTGAGTACTAAGTACTCAGTGAGCAATAAATATATATAAATAGTCGAAAGTAAGAAATCCACATAATACCACATAATGAAGCTAAACTACAGTCTAATCCTCCTATGAACTAGCAACAACAGTACAATATAATTATCACAGACAATTAAACAGATAAACATGCAATGCAATGCACATGACCGCTACGGCGTGTAGCCCGATCCATTTAACGTCAACGGCGCTCACTGGGGTGTGTACAGACTCCGGAGGGGCTCCTACAGCCCAAGCGCAATACCGCTGCGGCGTGCAGCCCGATCCATCCTCAGTCCACAACAAACATATAAGTCACACAATAGCTCAATTTATTTACTACCAGGTTCCAGTTCATAAATTATGAAAATACTTTAACTTTTATTTAATTTTTCCCAAAACAGGTGACTTAGCATTTCAATACGGTGATTTCAAACCAGGACTAAGATCAGTGATTAAGCAATTATAGCTTATATAGCTATCCCGTAGGGATACTACGGGTCGGCACAAGGCCCCAAACACGGCTTACCGCCCATAATTATTTCAAACACAGTGTTTTACAACCACTAGTATCATATTATACTCATTCGGGATGGACTAAAGTCTCAATCCCCTGTCACAATCACTCCTGCACCTGCCATGGTGCGCAAGCCACGCCCTACTAGCGTCACAATGTGCTAAGCCGGGGTTTCGAACCCTCGAGCTACCATATACACAAACTACTCACCTTTAGCCGGTCGTAGACTCGTCCACGATGCCTTTTCATTTGAATTTGCCGCCTCGTGCGTAGAATCTAGTCAAACCACAACAATTATATCAAATACGGGTCAAAGAAACATAACTCAATTCAATTTATACGAAATACGCGATAATACACCAAGTTGGTAAAACTCGACCCCGGGCCTGCTGCTCGAAAAATTCCGAAATTAGTATCAACGCGATCCTCGTCTCGCCACGAGTTTGTGCATATAAAATTTACCAAAATCGGATTTGAAATGGCCCCTCAAATCTTCAAATCTTATTTTCAAATCCCTAGGTCCAAAATTCCCAATTTACACCTCAAAAACATGTAATATAGTCGGATTATTTGATCATAATTCAATATTATGGAGTAGTAATAATCACAAGTGACTTACGTCAAGATTTCCCATGATTTCTTGCTCAATATCGCCCCAAACCGTGTTATTTCGCAAGAAATAAGTAAAAATAACGAGCAAAAACGCAACAGCTTTTTATTAGCAAATCCGGTCGCTAAAGACCCAAATTTGGTCGCTAAAGACCCAAATCTGGTCGCTAAAAGTGCCACACCAGACCTGATGCACCATCACTCTTTTATTTTCACTAAAATGGCTTTAACTCCGTCATACGAACTCGGAATTTGACAATTCTTTTTCCTATGGCTCCGTAATTTTGATACGGATCTAGTGGTTCAAACAAAACTGAATTTAGATCTCATTTGCTCAGTGCAACATCAATTTCGCTCGTTAAACAATTAAATCATATTTCGCGTCAAAAACCCAATCGCGACTTGATGAAATTAAACCAAAATTTCCGGACCAGTCCTATAATTCATTATTCTCGAAGTCTCGAAATCAAATTTGGATCTTTAGAACTAAAAATAGACCTTTGGATTATTACATTTATGCCCAAAATGGCAAAAATCTTCCAAAAATGACCCGTTGGCCATCCGAAACACACTTGAGACCCTCGGGACCACAACCAAAAACACAAACTCAACCTATTACTTCATTCAAACTTGCTCGGATCATAAAAACGCTACCTTAAACATCAAAAATCACCAAAATCCTAGAATTCGATTCAAACTTAAACTTGAACTTTCAAAATTCACATTCGATCAAAAATTCGACCAAACGATGTCCGAATGACCTGAAAATTTGCAGACATATCCAAAATCACATAACGAAGCTACTACAACTGTCGGAATTCCATTCCGACTCACGGATCAAAATATCACCTATCGATCGGATTCCGCCAAAATTCCAACTTCGCCAAAATAGGCTAACTTCTTCACCGGACCTCTAAAATTACTTCCGATTGCGCTCCTAAGTCTTAAATCATCCCCCGAAACTAACCGAATCATCGGAATTCCGTTCCGAGCACTCTAACTCATAAGTCAATGTTGGGTTGACTTTTCCAACTTAAGCTTTCCTAAAAGAGATTAATTGTCCCATTTTCTACCAAAATCGATCTGAATTGACTCAAAGTTTGCACACAAGTCACATTTGACATTACGGACTTGCACCAACTTTCAAAATCACATTCCGACCCCGATATCAAAATTTTCACTTCCGGTCGAATTTTCTCACAAACTTTCAAATTCCTATATTTAGCCAAATGACTTCAACATCCGAATTCACTTCCGATCGCATTCCCAACTCCAAAATCACCATACGAATCTATTCCCAGATTCGAAATCCCAAATGGACATCTATAACTCTAAAATGCCTTCCAACCCAAATTTATGAAATTCTTCTAAAATACTAACTTCCATCATATACGCCGAAATGCTCACGGGTTATCAAAAACCAAATCCGGACATACGCCCAAATTCAAAATCATCATACAAGCATGCTGAAACTTTTAGATCCCAATTCTGAGGTCACTTGCTCAAAATTCCAATCCTAGTTCATTTCTTCAACTTTAAGCTTTCAAAATGAGAATTTCCATTTAGATTTGACTCCAAACTTTCTGAATTTTAATTCTGACCATACACACAAGTCAATATACCTGAGATGAAGCTGTTCATGGCCTTAATCTGCTGAATGACGCATCGGAGCTCAAAACGACCGGTCGGGTCGTTAAAAGTTTATTGTTCCATCACTTGTCAGGATAAATGATTCCTACTCGAAGATCTTGCTTGTTTATTGACTAACCACTTTCATTGCTACCCATAGTGTGGCAAATATCTTTGATCCGTTCACCAAACATCCTCCATCAGTTGCATTGTTCCTGAATTGATATGTACCACGCCTTTGTATTTCACACGAATCCAAAAGCATGTTGATTGTGGCCAACTCATTATGCTTGCTCTCCTAACTTAATGCCTTGATGTGTTCACCAAATCCTATTTTGTTTAATTGAAAAACTTGGTGGCAGATTTTGAAGTCATTTCTCACTTGTTTTGAACAGCTGACCCAAGAAGAGGGAGTAAAACAAGGTGGGAGGAATGGAGTAAAGGGTGGTAGAAAGAGACGATTCCTAACAAGAAACCTAAAGAGTAGCCAACCATCAAATGTGGATACCGACTCTAACGACCTTGACATGCACCTGTAGCCTACTCTGTTTAGTAATCTGATGTCCATCTCTTGTTGCACATTTTGCCGTGAGAGTGGGCTTCAATGCTCCGCTTGATCGATCTGATTCACCATCATTCGTCAACTTGTGGTGCCCGAAGGAATTTAACCATCAAGCCTCTCTCATTTTATTTTATTTTTCTCTCAACTCACATCGCCTTATGGTGCCCGTGAAGGTTCTCACCAATAACACTTTCTCATTTTGATTCCTCTCATCTTTCATTGCCTTGCGGTATCCGTGAAGGATTTCATCAACAAGACTCTCATTTTCATCATTTTTCTTCTAGTACCAGAGTGTGGCCCCTGACATGATTTACCTCTACTCACTTGACTCGGTATTTCTTGAAGATGGATCAGAAGGTCTTTCTTTGGACCGTAATGCAGGCTTATGGGTGGGGTTAGAAAGAAAGGGTATTAAAGGCTCAAAATAATTCAGCATGGTTATAAAAGTACAACTTTCGGAATCAAATTACTTACGACAACCACAACTTCTGCCCCAGTTTCTTCCTTGAGGACTTTGGACTTTTATTTCGGTGTGACTCAACCTCAAGGAGAGTCTGGCTACGTACCCTTTTGGGATCAAGTAAAACGTAGTTCAGGTCATAAAACTACTTTATTGTTGCGATCTTTCTTTCTTCCACTTTTCCTTTTCTTTCCTTTCATTACTTTTGTTTTCCTTTTCTTTTCTTTTCTTTTCTTTTCTTTTTTCTTCTTTTTCTTTTTTTTTTCTTTTTTTTTCTTTTCTTTTCATTTCTTTTTTTCTTTTCTTTTTTACTATTTTTCTCTTATTTCTCCATTTACTTTCCCTGCTTGGGCTTACGAATTCTATCATTGATTCCGAAAGAGGGGTATGCAAGAAAATAATCGAAGCTCAAAGGGGTAATAAAGGATAAAGTGTTTGGATAGCAGAATAAAATGCCTTCATCATTCTAATCTTCAAAATATGCGAAGTACAAACTACGCAGTTTAACAAGTTGAGGAAAACACACATAACACTTTTTGATTGATTCACATATTTGCCTTCTGTGTTTGACAATTACCAAATACCATTGGACAACAATCTCGGTACCACGAACGTTTCCTGTAGACTTGGGGCAAACTTGCCTTTGTCTTCAAACCGATGTAGCATGATGCATTTCAACAGTATTTCTTTATGTACTATCTGCTCCCAGCTTCACTTGATTTGGGCTCGAAGTGATCTCAAAATGCCTTTACGTATTTCCCTTGAATGTCCTTACATCTTCGACATTGTTTCATTGATTCATTACTAAACTGACTTTTAAAAATCAGACTGAGAATTATGCGAGCATGTCATATCACTAGAACCAGCATGAAAAGAATTGTAAAACGAGAAGGGAACTAAATAAAATGACTAGAAATGGCGGGAAACATGGAATTGCATTAGACTGATGGTGATAGGGTTTAAACAACAAAACAAACAAACTAGACTAGAGTTACAAACCTAGACAACACTACACAAGCTACTTCGACTAGACAAACAAGGCAAAATGAAAGGATAGAAGGGTTTGAGTCACAAAACAATATCCGGATTACAACCCTAAAAATAACCCGGACAGCAGAATGACAACAAAATAAACCACCAAAACTCCACTCTAGCTAACCAGGAGATGGAGCGTCTTTCCAATCACCAAAACTCGATACCTTAGCCACTGGATTGCCCATCAAAATTTATTGGGACCTTCACTAATTTCAATAATTGACTTCATTCAACAAGTTTCCGAGAGGATTCTCATACTCCCTGTCACCATGGATCTTCCCCGCAAAATGTACACTATCATGTGCAGGGAAAAGGTTTTGTGCAATGTTATGGGTGGAACTGTCCTGGATCGCAATTACCCCTTCCCGATTTCAAATCCCGGCAACTTTCGACATCGTTCCCCTGGGCATTGGAATGGTATTCACACATTTTAGAAGGGTCAAAGCTTCTTGCATGCTTGTCCACATGATTCGAAGGCCGGTGCAATCAGGTTATAACGTTTTAGTTTCTCAAATAAGTCTGCATATGACTCTCCGATGGGGGTGAAAGTTTCCTGCTTCTATGCCCTCTATTGCTTGAAATTTTGTCTGGCTCGCAAACCGCTCCAAGGGGATTCCTGTAAGCTCTTGGAGGTGGGTAGGTGTTTTGAGTTGGGTAGGCACTTTGTGGGTGTGGGTGCACACTGTCACACCTCCTTGTTTCGCTACACCCCGGAAAGGTTGTAATAAGGAAGTTTTTTCAATTAAAGGACAATCAGAACGGAATTTATTATTAAATTTCAGAGTCGCCACTTGGGAGATTAATGGTGTCCCAAGTCACCGATTGAATACTAAACCTAGGAAAATATAGACTTGTTAACAGTCCGCGGACCAGAAATCCCAGTAAGGAATTCTGTTAACCCGGGAGAAGGTGTTATGCATTCTCGGATTCCGTGGTTCTAGCACGGTCACTCAACTATTGTATTTGCTTTTATCTGATTTTAATATATGGCAGCTTATGTTCCTTTTATTCATAACCCGCTTTTATTTTATATTTTTATAAGAAATGCAACATCGTGAAAATACGTCTCAAACCACGTTGCACCAGTGCACCCGTGATTTTTGACACATTTCGACTTTGTTGAGATTTAAATTTGGGTCACATAAATGTGCACCCGTATTTAAGAAAGTAAGATTTTTAAAAGCGCGCCTAAAGTGACTAACAAGTTTGCACTTTGCGAGGGCCATGTAATTTGCTAAAAGGTACACCTCGAAATCGAAAGTTGAGTTAAAGCTAATTAAAACAAGGGCCACACATTTGAGGTTTTATTTGGTGCGGTTCACTTTATTTCATTTTAAAGGGTATTCAAACTAAATTTCGGGAATATTTGAATCACAAAAATCATTTATACTATGTAGCTTCTGTGTGCCTCTTGAGATTTAACGGCTAATGTAACAAATGAATACACTAGTTTTGATAACTATGTAAACGCAAGGGAAAACAGTGTACTTTGAAAAATCTTTTGTTATAAAAAACGTAAAGCAAAAAGTATTTGTCATTAGAAGCAACAACACATGTAGCAAATTAAATCTCCTTCTTTTTCTATAATCAAAAGATGAGGTGGACCACCGAAATATGTCCAACAAACATGAAACTTGCATATACTACCAAACAAAAGCCAATTCTAAAAAAATGGTTCAATTAATATTTGAAGCAGGGAACGTTGATTACATATATTAATGTCTATCACGTGAATTACGATTGTAGTCATACAACTTTTGTACTTGCTTTTTTATTTTCCAATAATTTCTTCAATTAACAAAACGAAAGAGAATAAATAAGATTCTCTTAGCTCATTCGGAAGGATCTCATAATTTCATTATCCATGACTGTTTATGTCTCTAGCATGACCACTTGATGAAATCTGGAGGGAAGTGGGGTAAATGGCCGATACTAGTTCACGCAAATCCGAAGAAGTTATCACGGACGAGCCACATGCAGGGAAACTTGCACGTGTGGTTCTGGCCGGGCTTTCCTGAGGTATCTAATAACCTTGCTTCTGCTCGCCGCTGGCGCACCTCTCCTAACTATTGCCCATTTATACAACGCTAGATACAGGCCCAGTTACACTAAGCTTTAATGAAGATGAATGTCTTTGGACCTTAATCTCTCAATTCCCCAACAAATTTCTATTCACAAAGAAACAATTATCACTGAAAACAAAACCCATTTGGAGTTGGCTTGACCTTGCAGATTCACCTTAAGCTTATATAAGGGCTCTTTGGAAACAGGTTCCGCCAACAAACGGTATCTTTTAATCAACCATTATTTAACATTTTTTTTATTGCATTTAAATGATACATGTATTACAGCACCAGATAATCGAAGTAAAGAGACTTAAGAAGTTCGAGGACGAACGGTTGTTTTAGAGGTGGAGATTGTGACGACCCAAAGGGTCATCACTTATTTAATTAATCATTTCGAGCTTACGAGGCCTTGAAAACCTCATTCTATGTTGCCTCGATTTACGTGCACGATCCGAGCATGTAGCCGGAAAGATTTTTTGATAGAAAATATGAATTCTATGAGAAATTTGGATAAAAATGATATTAATATTGATATGGTTGACTTCGGTCAACATTTTTGGTAAACGGATCCGACCCGAGATTGGATGGTCCCGAGAGGTCCGTAGGAAAATATGGGACTTGGACATGTGTCCCGAGTCGAATTCTGAGGCCTAGAGCCCAAGTTATGAATTTTTATGTGAAATTGTTTTTGATGTAATTATTAAAGGAAATAAATTAATTGACCTTGGTATCGGGCTCGTATTTTGGTTCCGACGCCCAGTACAAGTCTTAAATATTATATATGTGATTTCTGCAAAGTTTGGTGACATTTGGATGTCGTTTGAGATGTTTTGGACCTTGAGTTCCAAGTTAAGAAGTTTTGAAAATCAAAAGTATGAAAATCATGAGTTTGAGGCTTGATTTGATTAAAACGAAGTGATCTTGGCGATATGATCGCACGAACAAGTCCATAATGTGTTTTTGAGGTTGTGTACATGTTTGGTTTGGAGCCCGGGGGGCTCGGGTAAAGATTTGATAGGCCGTTGGATGAAATTCTGAATTTTGAACTGCTGGTTTTTTCACCCAGCTGTTGGCTTCGCAATTGCGAAGCATTTCTCGCAATTGCGAAGGGGACAGTGTAAGGCAAGGCTCGCAAATGCGAACCTTGATCGCAAATGCGAAGCCAGCCTTGTTCGCAAATGCGAACAATTGTTCGCATTTGCGAAGGTCCCCAGTGCTGCCTATGTTCGCAACTGCCTTGGTTCGCAAATGCGAACCATTGTTCGCAAATGCGAACACTGCCTTATACAGCATGTGTTCGCAAATGCGAACATTAGTTCGCAAATGCGAACATCCCTTTGATTGCCAGTGTTCGCAAATGCGAACTTCCCAGCCTTAGCTTATTTTTCAAACTCCAGAAATTGGTCGGGGTTCGCAATTGCGAACCCATGTTCGCAAATGTGAACACACATACCTAAAAAACACGAATTTCACTCATTTCTTCACATTTTACAAAACCAAAACACCCATTTGCGATTCTTCAAGGATTTCTTCTTCATCAAAACGATTGTAAGTCACTTTTTACTTAATTCTTTCAATTCCTAACATCATTAAACATGTTTTTCATAAGAAATCAATGATTTTCATGGTAGAATTCTTGTTTTTGTTAGAAAATAGGGTTTTTCATAAATTAGGGAATTGGACCTCGAATTGAGGTCCGATTTTGAAACAAATCATATACATGAACTCGTGGGGGGATGGGTAATCGGATTTTGGTCCTAAACCCGAGTTCCGACCATGTAGGCCCGGGGTTGAAATTCACTATTCCGGGCAGAATGTTGTAAAAGTTGTATTTGATCTTAAGAATTAGTTTGTCGAGTAGTATTGATGATATTAAATCAATTGTGTATAGATACGGTTGGATTGGAGCCAAATTGAAAGAAAAGACATTTCCACTGATTGAATTGTTCATAAGCATTCGAGGTAAGTGTTTGTTCTATCCTAGCTTGAGGGAATAGGATTATGTGTTATGTGTTATGTGATCGAGTGCGGTGTATGGGCTGTGGTGACGAGCATCCATACACCGGCGTCTAGTATGACCGCGAGTCGTTGGAAAATGATTATTTTGAGATATATTACAGATAGAATTGTTATTGTTCTCCCTTGTCGGGACTTGTTGCGAAGATAATTATTGATTGCCCTTATTGGGACAGTTTATGAATTACTGCTTCTTTCTTTGCCCTTAACTGTGATTGTTATTTGGGTGAGGAAGAGTGATAATGCACGTAGGGTGATGCCGTGCCATGTTTATTTATTTATGCACGAAGCGTTAATGCCGTGCCATGTTTATTTATTGATTATGCACGGCATCACCCCGTGCCTCGTTATCGAACCATGTACGAAGGATCATGCCGTACTATGGATGTGAGGATGAGAGTAAAAGCACGAAGGGTGATGCCGTGTACTTTATTTGTTTATTTGGTGAGGATGAGAGTAAAAGCACGAAGGGTGATGCCGTGCAACTGTTTGCTATTCCTTGAATTGATATTATTTGTGTTTACATTACACTTTGTTTTTCCTTGTGAAATTATTAACTGTGGTTAATTGTTGAATTCTTCAAGATATTCCTTATTGTGTTAATACTTGATTATTTCTTGTTATGTTGTAGTACACATATATATATATATATTGAATTGCACAGGTTTACGTGGGTGTCTGGTCCTAGGCTTGTCACTACTTCGCCGGGATAGGCCAGGCACTTACCAGCACATGGGGTCGGTTGTGCTGATGCTACACTTCTGTGCGTTTTTGCACAGTCCAGGTTACGATCAGGAGCAGCAGCAGCAGTAAATAGATTGCGTGGGAGTTGATCACATTTGAGACCGAGGTAGCTTGCAGACGTCCGCAGGCCCGGCGTCTCTCTCTTTATTTATGTTATTAACTGGAGTCTCTTTGTTCCGAGACAAACATGATTGAGTTGTATTTCTTTCAGACTTTTATGTGTAGTATTCCGTAGTAGTTTGTGAGTTGGTGACTCCACGTCTTGGGTAGAGGATTTCAGTATGATTTTCACTTGTGAATTGTTATTCCGCATTTATTTAATTAAAATTGTGTTAAGAACAGGATAGTATGAATACAGTGGCTTGCCTAGCTACCACGAGTAGGCGCCATCACGATCCCGATGTTGGGGGAAAATCCGGGTCGTGACAAGTTGGTATCACAGCTCTAGGTTACATAGGTCTCACCACTCACGAACAAGCTTAGTAGTATTTTGAGAGGTAGGCACGGAGACGTCCGTACTTGTCCTCCAGGAGTCTATTGAGTTAGGAAGAGTCTCTCATTTGTTCTTTCTTGTCGTGCGACTTGTTCCTCAATTACCGATTGAATTTCTATTCTGTCCTTTCGCAGATGGTGAGGACACGCGCTTCTTCGTCCGCCGACCAGCAGCCCGAGCCCCAGGCAGCTCCCGCGAGGGCAGGGGCCGAGGGCCGTATCGTAGGCCGCGGTAGGGGCAGTAGCTCGCCCCCGGGCAGCTACTCCAGAGGCGGAGCCTCATATCGAGATCGACGAGGAGGTTCCGGCTCCAACAGCTCCAGTGGGCCCAGCTCAGGTCCCGTGAGAGGCTTTATTTACCCCGGATCTCCCGGATGCTTTGGTCGAATAGCGGGATTTATGGACAGCATTGCCGCAGCCGGGCTTATTATCGCCTGCCCCGCCCACTTCTCAGCCGGGAGGAGGGCCCGCACCCTATCGCTCATACTCCGGAGCCGCAGCTCCTCACCCTCAGCACCGCATCCAGCCACCGTGGCCACTCAGCCGAGTACCACACCATGCCGGCGACGGAGCGGCCATGACTTCGATTCGTCATGGAGGCTTGACCGGTTCTCCAAGCTATTTACCACTACATTCGACGCGAGCCGCATCGCAGGATCCTCGTGACTTTTTATTCGGCCGCCACGAGATTCTCGCGACTACGGGGATCGTGGAAACAAACGGAGTTGACTTCGTACCTTCGTACTTGGCAGATCCGCCAAGACTCGCGGAGAGATTATTGCTCGACTCGACCAGCAGGTCCCCGGCTTTATCATGGGACCGCTTGCGAACTATTTATGGAGAAGCTTTCTCCTCGCTACTCGTAGGATGTACTTCGGAGGCGCTTGAGCGCCTCCATCGTGGCACTACGACAAGCACACGCACGAGACGAGATTTATCGACTTGGCTCGTCGTGCAGTGGTGATACTACCCACCGAGCGGAGAGGGTCCGCAGATGTATAGACGGGCTTAATCGACCGATTAGACCCGTATGGCTACGGGCGCGGGGAGTGACATATCATTTCGTGAGGCGACCAACGCAAAGACGCAGTAGTCGAGACGGCTCTTCCTGGGGAGGCGGTTATTCTTCGTACAAGAGGCCTCGTCATTCAGGCATGTTTGGTGGTTCTTCCTCTGGGTAGCAGAGAATCCTTCGACAGAGGCCAGTCCCTCCGTGCCTTTTCATTCCGCCCTTCGTGCTTCGCGGCGGGATCGGGTGATCGTGGTTCTCGGGGCATTATTCACACCAGCCTCCTATTAATGCTCGGCCTCTTCGGAGTGTTCGCGGAGGTCATTCGAGTCGTCGTGGCCGCAGCCCTACCGCCCAAGAGTTGCTACTGCCAGTGGCGACCCGTGTCATTTTATCGTAATTGCCCTCATAGCAGCGGGCAACTCTCGGCAGCCGAGGTCCTCGTCCTATGATTCGGGCCCCAGCTGACCCTCGGCCTGCCCAGCCCAGCCAGAGGCGGGGGTAGAGATTATAGAGGCGGAGGTCGAGACCGCAGAGGCGGAGACCGTCCAGCCGGCAGGCAGAGATCGCCGGCCGATGGTCGTCCCGTAGACGCAGTCTCGCAGGGAGGCGCGATCCCCGATTCTATGCTTTACCGACCAGTGCCGCAGGCGGAGGCATCGTACGTCGTGATTACGGTGCACTATTCTCGTGCGTGGCGCAGGTGCTTCGCATTATTTGACCCCGGATCTACATATTCCTACGTGTCTTCCTACTTCGCATCGTATTTGGCCGTGCCCAGCTATGCTCTGGATATTCCAGTTTATGTGGCTACACCAGTGGGCGACTCCATTGTAGTCGATCGGGTGCATCGTTCGTGCGTAGTTATATTTGGGGGTCTCGAGACCCGTGTTGATCTGTTGCTTTTGGATATGGTAGATTTTGATGTCATATTGGGGATGGACTGGTTGTCCCCATACCATGCTATTCTTGATTGCCATGCTAAGACTGTGACCTTAGCCTTGCCAGAATCACCCCGACTAGAGTGGAAAGGTACCTCAAGCCACTCCGTTCGCACTGTTATTTCTTATGTTAAGGCTCGACGTATGGTCGAGAAGGGGTGTCTAGCTTATCCGGCTTATGTTCGTGATTCCAGCGCAGAAGTTCCTTCCATTGAGTCAGTCCCTATTGCACGAGAGTTTCCGGAGGTTTTTCCCTTTAGTCCTGCTAGGCATGCCACCCAACAAGGATATTGATTTCTATATTGATCTGGCACCGGGCACTCACCCCATCTCTATTCCACCCTATCGTATGGCCCCGCCGGAGTTAAAAGAGTTAAAAGATCATTTGCAAGACCTTCTAGAAAAGGGCTTTATCAGGCCCAGTGTTTCTCCCTAGGGTGCACCTGTGTTATTTGTGAAGAAGAAGGATGGCTCGATGCGGATGTGTATTGATTATCAAGAATTAAACAAAGTGACGATAAAGAACAAGTATCCACTGCCGAGGATTGATGATTTGTTTGACCAGCTCCAAGGAGCGAGGGTGTTCTCAAAAATAGACTTGAGGTCGAGCTACCATCAGCTGAAAATCAGGGCGGCTAACATTCCTAAGACAGCCTTTCGTACTAGATACGGGCACTATGAATTCTTGGTCATGTCCTTCGGGTTGACCAATGCCCCAGCAACGTTTATGGAGTTGATGAATCGGGTGTTCAGGCCTTATTTAGATCTGTTCGTGATATTCTTTATAGATGACATCCTGATATACTCCCGCATCTAGGAAGAGCACGAGCAGCACCTCAGAGTGGTTCTTCAGACCCTGAAGGATAATCAGTTATATGCCAAATTTTCGAAATGTGAGTTTTGGTGGAGTTTGGTGGCATTTATGGGTCATAATGTATTAGTGGAAGGTATTCAGACCCAAAGAAGATTGAGGCAGTTCAGAATTGGCCTCGACCAGCTTCAGTGACTGAGATCCGGAGTTTCTTGGGGTTAGCAGGTTACTACCGTCGATTTGTAGAGGGGTTTTCTTCTATTGCAGCCCCGATGACCAGGTTGACCCAGAAGGGTGCCCAGTTCCAGTGGTCAGAGGAGTGTGAGGCGAGCTTTCAGAAGCTCAAGACAGCCTTGACTACCGCACCAGTGTTGATACTACCTACGGGTGCAGGGCCTTATACAGTTTATTGTGACGCATCTCGTACAGGGCTTGGAGCGGTATTGATGCAGGATGGTAAGGTTATCGCTTATGCTTCGAGGCAGTTAAAAATACATGAGAAGAATTATCCAGTTCACGATCTTGAGTTGACGACAGTGGTTCATGCCTTAAAGATCTTGAGGCATTATCTATATGGTGTGACATGTGAGGTGTACACTGATCACAAAAGCCTACAGTACTTTTTCAAGCAAAAGGAGTTGAATCTACGACATCGGAGATGGTTAGAGTTGCTGAAAGACTATGATGTTACTATCCTATATCACCCAGGTAAGGCCAATATGGTGGCGGATGCATTTAGTAGAAAGTCTGCCAGCATGGGTAGTCTTGCATTTATTCCAGTCAGTCAGAGACCATTTGCTAAAGATGTCCAGGCCCTAGCCAACCAGTTCGTGAGATTAGACATTTCTGAGCCTAGCAGGGTGTTAGCCTGCACGGTCGCTCGTTCTTTTCTATTAGAGCGTATCCGTGAGAGGCAATTTGATGATCCTCATTTTCGTGACTTGAGAGATACAGTACAGTGGGGAGGTGCCACGAAGGTAAATCAAGATGATGACGGGGTATTGAGATTGTAGGGCCGAGTTTGTGTGCCCAATGTTGAAGGGATTTGAGAGTTGATCTTAGTGGAAGCCCACATTTCGCGGTATTCTATTCACCCGGGCACCGCGAAGATGTACCAGGACTTACAGAAGCACTATTGGTGGCGCAGGATGAAGAAAGATATCGTAGCGTATGTCGCTCGATGTCTAAATTGTCAACATGTGAAATACGAGCACCAGAGGCCTAGTGGTGTATTCCAGAGAATTGGAATTTCCGAGTGGAAATGGGAGCGGATCACTATGGACTTCATTACTGGACTTCCTTTGACTCGGAGGAAATTTGATACTATTTGGGTCATTGTTGATAGGCTGACCAAGTCAGCACACTTCATTCCAGTATCTGTCTCTTACTCATCAGAGAGGTTAGTAGAGATTTACATCAGGGAGATTGTTCGTCTTCATGGGGTGCCGGTATCTATTATCTCAGATCGGGGTACGCAGTTTACCTCGCGGTTCTGGAGAGAGATCCAGCAGGAGTTAGGCACCCATGTCCAGTTGAGTACAGCTTTTCATCCTCAGACGGACGGCCAGTCCGAGAGGACTATTCAGATCCTAGAGGACATGCTTCGAGCCTGTGTCATTGATTTTGGAGGCTCGCGGGACCTGTTTCTGCCATTAGCGGAGTTCACCTACAACAACAGCTACCAGTCTAGCATTCAGATGGCCGCATACGAGGCATTGTATGGTAGGCGATGTCGATCTCCAGTCGGATGGTTTGGGCCGGGAGAGGCTCGGTTGTTGGGTATTGACTTAGTATAGGAGGCCTTAGACAAGGTCAAGACTATCCAGGAGAGATTGCATTCAGCTTAGTCCAGACAGAAGACTTATGCGGATTGTAAGGTTCGAGATGTAGATTTCATGGTTGGTGAGCGGGTATTGCTCCGAGTATCGCCTTTGAAGGGCATGATGAGTTTCTGGAAGAAAGGCAAACTCAGCCCTAAGTATATCGGTCCATTTGAGATTCTGGACCGAGTGGGAGGGGTGGCTTACCGACTAGCTCTGCCGCCTAGCTTATCAGCCGTGCATCCAGTCTTTCATGTATCTATGCTTCGGAGGTATCACGGCGATCCTACCCACGTATTAGATTTCAGCGTTGTCCAGTTGGACAAGGATCTGTCGTACGAGGAGGAGCCGGTGGCTATTCTAGACCAGCAGGTTTGACAGTTGAGGTCGAAGAGTTTTCCTTTAGTATGTGTTCAGTGGAGAGGTCAACCTCCTAAGGCCTCGACCTGGGAGTCCGAGTCCAATATGCGGACCCATTACCCTCATCTATTTCCTGACTCATGTACTTCTTTTTGTCCGTTCGAGGACAAACGGATGTTTTTAAGGTGGAGGATGTGACAACCCAAAGGGTCATCACCATATTTCTCCTTTTCTCCACACTTTCGAGGTCTTGAAAACCTCATTCTATGTTGCCTCGATTTACGTGCACGATCCGAGCATGTAGCTGGAAAGATTTTTTGATAGAAAATATGAATTCTATGAGAAATTTGGATAAAAATGATATTAATATTGATATGGTTGACTTCGGTCAACATTTTTGGTAAACGGATCCGAACCCGAGATTGGATGGTCCCGAGAGGTCCGTAGGAAAATATGGGACTTGGACATGTGTCCGGAGTCGAATTCCTGAGGCCTAGAGCCCAAGTTATGAATTTTTATGTGAAATTGTTTTTGATGCAATTATTAAAGGAAATAAATTAATTGACCTTGGTATCGGGCTCGTATTTTGGTTCCGACGCCCTGTACAAGTCTTAAATATTATATATGTGATTTCTGTAAAGTTTGGTGACATTTGGATGTCGTTTGAGATGTTTTGGACCTTGAGTTCCAAGTTAAGAAGTTTTGAAAATCAAAAGTATGAAAATCATGAGTTTGAGGCTTGATTTGATTAAAACGAAGTGATATTGGCGATATGATCGCACGAACAAGTCCATAATGTGTTTTTGAGGTTGTGTACATGTTTGGTTTGGAGCCCGGGGGCTCGGGTAAAGATTTGATAGGCCGTTGGATGAAATTCTGAATTTTGAACCGCTGGTTTTTTCACCCAGCTGTTGGCTTCGCAATTGCGAAGAATGTCTCGCAATTGCGAAGGGACAGTGTAAGGCAAGGCTCGCAAATGCGAACCTTGATCGCAAATGCGAAGCCAGCCTTGTTCGCAAATGCGAACAATTGTTCGCATTTGCGAAGGTCCCCAGTGCCTGCCTATGTTCGCAAATGCAAACAAAAGTTCGCAAATGCGAACATTCCCCATACTGCCTTGGTTCGCAAATGCGAACCATTGTTCGCAAATGCGAACACCGCCTTATACAGCATGTGTTCGCAAATGCGAACATTAGTTCGCAAATGCGAACATCCCTTTGACTGCCAGTGTTCGCAAATGCGAACTTCCCAGCCTTAGCTTATTTTTCAAACTCCATAAATTGGTCGGGGTTCGCAATTGCGAACCCATGTTCGCAAATGCGAACACAGAGACCTGAAAAACACGAATTTCAGTCATTTCTTCACATTTTACAAAACCAAAACACCCATTTGCGATTCTTCAAGGATTTCTTCTTCATCAAAACGATTGTAAGTCACTTTTTACTTAATTCTATCAATTCCTAACATCATTAAACATGTTTTTCATAAGAAATCAATGATTTTCATGGTAGAATTCTTGTTTTTGTTAGAAAATAGGGTTTTTCATAAATTGGGGAATTGGACCTCGAATTGAGGTCCGATTTTGAAACAAATCATATACATGAACTCGTGGGGGGATGGGTAATCGGATTTTGGTCCTAAACCCGAGTTCCGACCATGTGGGCCCGGGGTTGAAATTCACTATTCCGGGCAGAATGTTGTAAAAGTTGTATTTGATCTTAAGAATTAGTTTGTCGAGTAGTATTGATGATATTAAATCAATTGTGTATAGATACGGTTGGATTGGAGCCAAATTGAAAGAAAAGACATTTCCACCGGATTGAATTGTTCATAAGCATTCGAGGTAAGTGTTTGTTCTATCCTAGCTTGAGGGAATAGGATTACGTGTTATGTGTTATGTGATCGAGTGCGGTGTATGGGCTGTGGTGACGAGCATCCATACACTGGCGTCTAGTATGACCGTGAGTCGATGGAAAATGATTATTTTGAGATATATATTACATATGAATTGTTATTGTTCTCCCTTGTCGGGACTTGTTGCGAAGATAATTATTGATTGCCCTTGATGGGACGGTTTATGAATTACTGTTTCTTTCTTTGCCCTTAACTGTGATTGTTATTTGGGCGAGGAAGAGTGATAATGCACGAAGGGTGATGCCGTGCCATGTTTATTTATTTATGCACGAAGGTTAATGCCGTGCCATGTTTATTTATTGATTATGCACGAAGGATCATGCCGTGTCCTGTTATTGAACCATGTACGAAGGATCATGCCGTACTATGGATGTGAGGATGAGAGTAAAAGCACGAAGGGTGATGCCGTGTACTTTATTTGTTTATTTGGTGAGGATGAGAGTAAAAGCACGAAGGGTGATGCCGTGCAACCGCTTGCTATTTCTTGAATTGATATTACTTGTGTTTACATTATACTTTGTTTTTCCTTGTGAATTTATTAACTGTGGTTAATTGTTGAATTCTTTAAGATATTCCTTATTGTGTTAATACTTGATCATTTCTTGTTATTTTGTGGTACATATATATATATATATATATATATATATATATTGAATTGCACAGGTTTATGTGGTGTCCAGTCTAGCCTCGTCGCTACTTCGCCGGGTTTAGGCTAGACACTTACCAACACATGGGGTTGGCTGTGCCGATGCTACACTTCTGTGCATTTTTGCACAGGTCCAGGATCGGGAGCAGCAGCAGCAGTAAATAGATTGCATGGGAGTTGATCACATTCGAGACCGAGGTAGCTTGCAGACGTCCGCAGGCCCGGCGTCTCTCTCTTTATTTATGTTATTAACTGGAGTCTCTTTGTTCCGAGACAAACAGGATTGAGTTGTATTTCTTTCAGACTTTTATGTGTAGTATTCCGTAGTAGTTTGTGAGTTGGTGACTCCACGTCTTGGGTAGAGGATTTCAGTATGATTTTCACTTGTGAATTGTTATTCCGCATTTATTTAATTAAAATTGTGTTAAGAACAGGATAGTATGAATACAGTGGCTTGCCTAGCTACCACGAGTAGGCGCCATCACGATCCCGACGTTGGGGGAAAATCCGGGTCGTGACAATCAGTCACATACGGAATATGAACAAACTCATATTTTATTCCTAAGTTGAATTGGATACAGATTCCCAAGCTAATAACACATAAAATTACTCACCAAATGTCGAAGTAAGCATATGGGTGCAGGTTTCACAAGATTCGTGCTCGAAATAGTTATTTCAGACTGGAAATCATACCTCGACAGCAATAATATATCTCAAAACTACCCGAATGAAGCTGAAATGGAAAGCTAAAGCCTGAAATGTTCAATGGGATACTCAACAGTAGCTCGGACAGCAGTAAAACAAGCCAAACAGCCACAGTAATTGGATGATTCCAGCCCGATTAAACCTTAAGACTTTCATAAAATGGAGTGTAATGATCAGCAGCTACGTTTACCCCTTTTATTCCTATCATTTGAACTTTTGTTTTAGAACTCCCTTGAAATTTGAATTTAAATTTCAAAACTCGTTAAAATGCTTCTGTTTTTATCCCCATTTATGAACAAAAACTTATTTGCAAATAGCAGGAAGCTTCATTCGTAAACTCAAATAGTGAAAAACTAGTGAGATCGTATACTTAAGTGCAGAGCACAACAATCAAGGACCGAATAAAGGTATGAAAGTATGAAAACAAAACTCAAACAACAACAACAACAACAACAACTACCCAGTATGTTCCCACAAAGTGGGGTAATACGTACACAGGCCTTACCCCTACCCGAAAGGGTAGAGAGGCTGTTTCCGGCCGACCCTCGGCTCAGAAAACGAGAGAGAATATGAAAACAAAACTCAATGAACCCAAAAATCAGCAGAAACTAGCAAATGACCACTTTTAACCTAACAGCTTGACGATACCAATTCAATCAATAATCTTATTTTTAGATCGATTAACGAACAACAATTGAGTGGCGATAGTTCACACAAAATAACTCATGAACAACATGACATCAATGATCAAAATAATAGTGATTAACCTATGCCTCAAATCAACAAAACCGACCCAAAAGAGAAACACTTGAACAAACTCATGGAATTTTTTAAATAGTAAAGCATTTAAATCTCAATAATAGTTTGTTTTCACTCAAACAGTCGAGAACCATGATCTATGCACATAGACCTTTGAGCAAAGCACATTTTGCACTCACAAATTAACAATTACATATGTGTGAGAAAAGACAAATAGAATACCTCGTTTATGGCAGGTTTAAAGGTAACGAATGAGGAAATAAAGGAATAATGAGGCTCAGCTTCCATGAATATCCACAATCAGTAAGCAGCCAGCATATCCAGAGCCGATTGAGAAATTCAGCAACAGTAGCGATAATTTCCAGATTTCAACAGCGATTTGCACGGAAGATTAGCTCATTTCTTCAAATCTGAATCTTAATTTTCAAAAAAAATGGAACTCTTCACCCAGTTACTTTATGTGCTTGTGTATGAGTGTGTGTGAGGATCTGTGAGAGAAGAGTGAGTGAAATTAATACTTTTTGCAAGGTCATTGAAGGCTCTTGTTTCCTGTTGAAGGAGGAGCGTCCAACTCCTGAAGCGCGAGGGATCGAAAAAAAATTGAAGATATCCCTCTGTTCTTCTCAAGAAATCTTCCTCTCTTCTTCACCTAAAATAGATTTCAAAATTTGCTGGCCAAGGATAGATAGAGAAACGTGATTTGCGTGTCTCTATGGTGAGGACTCTAATAATTTTAAAAGACATAGGGCAGGTGTGTCGGGTTTGGGGCGTGGGTTGGGTTTAGGAGTGGGTTAGACTCATTTTGATTTGTGCTTTATTATTTTACCCTTAACTTGGGTAATCAGCCCAATTAATTATTTTTATTATATTTTCTTGTATTGTAGTATTATTTTTTTTATATTGTATTTTGTATTTATTTTCTTTTGTATTTTATTTTTTTATTTTTTAGGCTAATTAACTTCTATCTTATAATAATTTTTCAATTAAAGTACAAAAATGCTATATTTTGGTTTTCTTAAAATTGTTCTAAAATGATTTAATACCTACTAAATGCGAAATTAATTTCCTAAATAAAAATGCATATTTTTGTATTTTATTTGACTTAATATACGCAACTAATATGCAATCAATCAACACAAAATTCACACAAATTATAAAAATAAGGAAAAATTATTTATTTGAATTTTATGGGAGTAACTCATATATAGGGTAAAAGTCACGCGCTCACAACTGCCCCTCTTTGCTCGGAAACACGAAGAGTTTTCGTGCAAATATAAGTGAGAAAATATGAGCGATTTTTACCCGTTCAAGTATTCCGTTGTGAAGCATTTTGAATAGTTTTGATCACACCCTGCTTCAGAGGTTTCCTACATATCCTGGGCTTAACAGGAATTAGGTCAGTGTAGTTCGGGAATGTCTGGTAGCTGGGACTACCAGGGACTGTGATCTCACTGCTGTTGTTGTTGTTACTGCTATTACTGTTGACTGACCCCTTATTACACCACGGTAAAATTAAAAGAAGCTATCCTAAGCTATGACTTAGGAATTACAACAAAAAAAAATTCTATCTAAGTCTTCCAATTTGTTCTTGTGTTGCCTTTTGCCTTGAACTTGTATCTTGTATTCTTCCAACATCACTCTTGTTGTTGCCTTGATGACGTTCAACCACTTCAATTTGAAATATGTGTCAATTTTCCAGCTGGACTCCTACTTGCGATTCCTTTCAAAAGGTATTCCCTTGTAATCCAGGTGGGCTCCTATTTGCGATGTTTGAAAAGGTATTCCTTTGTTCTCCGGGTGGGCTCCTAATTATGACAAAACACACAAACAAAGAAAAATTTTCTTCCCCAGTATGGTGACTGGGCTTATCATAATATCAGATACTAAAACTTTGATTTAGATTATTCGTCCCTTGTTTTTCAGGTGGGTGCCTGCTTACTGATTTTAAAAATGTGTTCCCTTATTTTTCAGATGGGTGCCTGGTTTCTAATTTGAAAGATATTTCCCTTGCTTTTCAGGTGGGCGCTTGGTTTCTAATTTGAAAGATAATCCCTTATGTTTCATGTGGGCGCCTGCTTACAACTGGCTTGAAATATATCCCCTTGTTTTTCAAGTGGGCGCGTGCTTGTTGAAATTGAAATGTACTCCCTTGTTCTTTAGGTGGGTGCCTGCTTGCGATCACTTGAAAAAGATATTTATTCTTCTGGTGGGCGCCTGCTTACACAATACAAAACAAAGAAAGTTTCTGCCCCAGTTTGATAACTGGGTGCATGACATTACTGAATATTAACTTGCGATAAAATTATGCTATACTTCCCTAATTCTTTAGGTGGGTGCCTAATTTTTAGGCCTGAAAAATTATTCCCTTGTTTTTCAGGTGGACGCCTGCTTGTTGTGCTTAAAATGTATTCCCTTATTTTTTACGTGGGCGCCTGCTTACAACATTCAAAACAAAAAAAATCTACCACAGTTTGATAACTGGGTGCAGCATATTATCAAACGTGCAATTTGAAAATTAAAGATTATACTTCCCTTATTCTTCAGGTGGGTGCCTGATTACCGAGGTTGAAATAGATTCCTTCGCGTATTGTTTCTTTCCTTTGAACTATCTTCCCTTATTTTCCAGGTGGGTTTGCTCCATTGTGACCAAAACTTTATCTTAGGTAAAAATGTCATCGGACTATGATTTTCATCTTAGGTGAAAGATTTAACAGACTAAGATTTTTATCTTAGGTAAAAAATTCATCAGACTAAGATTTTCATCTTAGGAGAAAGATTCAACAGACTAAGATTCTTTCATTTTATCTTAGGTGAAAAATTCATCAAACTATGATTTCATCTTAGGAGAAAGTTTCAACAGACTAAGACTTTTACTCTTGGAGATAACTCATCGGACTAGGTCCAATTTCCGTATGGTCTCAGGAGGAAGATCCTTCGGATAGAGATTATGACTCTAGGAGATAATTCATCATATTAGGTCTATTTTTTGTGTGGTCTCAGGAGGAAGATCCATCGAACTGAGATTTTGACTCTAGGAGATAATTTATCGGACTAGGTCCATTTTTGAATCTAGACTTTCTTAATCTTTCAAATTCAACAATCTTTTCTTTCTTTTTCGACTTCTGCATTCCTTTCTTTTTCCAACTTTTGCCTTTCCCTTTTTCAAAATTATGCCTTCCTTTTCTTTTCAAATTACGCCTTCCTTTTATTTTTCAAATTATGCCTTCCTTTTTTCAATTTTTGCCTTCCTTTTGTTTTCAAATTATACCTTCCCCTTTTCCATATTATGCCTTTATCTTAGGTGAAAACAATTCATCAGACTAAGATTTTAATCTTAGGTAAAAGATTCAACAAACTAAGATTCTTTCCTTTTGTCTTAAGTGAAAAATTCATCAGATTAAGATTTTCATCTTAGATGAAAGATTCAACAGACTAAGATTCTTTCCTTTTATCTTATCTCCTTCCTAAACTTGTTTTATCTTCCTTCCAGATTGAATTGTCCGTCTTCAGAACCACTTCCCTAAAATTTATGTTGTCTTCCTTCAAAAAATTACTTTCCTTAAAACAGGTGTTTCCTTCCTGAGAACTACTTCCCTCTCTTTTCTCTTTGTAAAGACAATTGTATTGATCTTTATGTTCCTCATATGTGTGACGACCCAAAGGGTCATCACCTATTTTTCTCACTTGTTCCGCACTTCTAAGGCCTTGAAAACCTCATTCCATGTTGCCTCGATTTACGTGCATGATCCGGGCATGTATCCGGAAAGATTTTGTGATAGAATATATGAATTCTATGAGAAATTTGAAGAAAAATGATATTAATATTGATATAGTTGACTTCGGTCAATATTTTTGGTAAACGGACCCGGACCTGAGATCGGACGGTCCCGGAAGGTCCGTAAGAAAATATGGGACTCGGACATGCGTCCGAAGTCGAATTTTGAGGCCTAGAGCCTAAGTTATGTATTTTTCTGTTAAATTGTTTTTGCTGGAATTATTAAAGGAAAATGAATTAAATAACCTTCGTATCGGGCTCGTATTTTGATTCTGACACCCGGTACAAGTCATAAATATTATATATGTGCTTTCTGCAAAGTTTGGTGACATTTGGATGTCGTTTGATGTGTTTTGTACCTTGAGTTCCAAATTTGAAAGTTTTGAAACTAAAAGAGAGATAATCATGAACTTGAGGCTTGATTTGATGAAAACTATGCTATATTGGCGATGTGATCGCATGAGCAAGTTTGTAATATATTTTTGATGTTGTGTACATGTTTGTGTAAGGCCCCGTAAAATTTTGTGCATAAAACGTAGTAGCTGTAGTGCCATGGTCCGAATAATGTGTTAGGAATGCGTAGATGTGTTTTCAGACCACAAGAGCCTCCAGTATTTGTTCAAGCAGAAGGAGCTGAATCTGAGACAGCGGCGGTG
This sequence comes from Nicotiana noctiflora, assembly GCA_032618575.1. Taxonomy (NCBI): domain Eukaryota; kingdom Viridiplantae; phylum Streptophyta; class Magnoliopsida; order Solanales; family Solanaceae; genus Nicotiana; species Nicotiana noctiflora. The sequence goes on from JASVEL010001680.1 coordinate 35,880, forward strand.
ATTAGAATTGCTCAAGGACTATGATATGAACATATTGTACCATCCAGGGAAGGCGAATATGGTAGCCGACGCTCTTAGTCAAAAATCCATGTGTAGTTTGGCTCATTTGGGTGTGGATCAGGGACCCTTGGCTCGAGAGGTTTACCAGTTAGCCAGTTTGGGGGTTCGTATCTCGGCGTCAGACGAGGGAAATATTTTGGTGCATAATGGAGCAGAATCATCATTGGTCGCGGAAATCAAGGGAAAACAGTTCATGGATTCAGCATTGGTTCGGGTGAAGGAAGCAGTTATGAATGGCAAGACCTCAGCATTTGTACTCAGCAGCGAGGATGGTGTATTGCGGTGTCAAGGTAGACTATGTGTTCCGGACGTGAACGAGCTTCGGGAAAGAGTGATGGCAGAAGCTCATGTTTCCAGGTATTCGGTGCACCCAGGTTCCACGAAAATGTATCATGATCTTAAGGAGATTTATTGGTGGAACGGTATGAAAAGGGATGTGGCAAGATTTGTAGCTAAATGTCCGAACTGTCAACAAGTGAAGGCCGAGCATCAACGGCCCGGTGGATTAACTCAGCTTATAGAAATACCAAAGTGGAAATGGGAAATGATTAATATGGATTTCGTGGTGGGGTTACCTCACACTCAGTGTAATTTTGACTCAATATGGGTGATAGTGGATCGACTCACCAAATCAGCGCACTTCCTGCCAGTCAAGTCCTCTGATATTGCCGAGCAATATGCAAGGTTGTACATCAAGGAAATAGTAAGGCTTCATGGCACTCCACTTTCTATTATCTCGGATCGCTGGGCTCAGTTCACAGCTACCTTTTGGAAGAAGTTTCAGCAAGGTTTGGGAACTCAGGTGAATCTCAGCATAGCTTTCCATCCGCAGACCAACGGTCAGGCCGAACGAACCATTTAGACGCTTGAAGATATGTTGCGAGCTTGTGTGTTAGACTTCAAAGGTAATTGGGATGAAAACTTGCCACTGATAGAATTTGCTTATAATAATAGTTATCATGCTAGCATTCAGATGGCCCCATTTGAGGCATTGTACGGGAGAAGGTGTAGGTCGCCAATTGAGTGGTTTGAGGTAGGTGAAGAAGAATTTCTAGGGCCAGATATGGTGTACGAAGCTATGGAAAAAGTTAAGGTTATTCAGGAAAGGATGAAAACTGCTCAGAGTCGTCAAAAGTCCTATGCAGACGTTCGCCGAAGGGATTTGGAGTTTCAAGTTGATGATTGGGTGTTCTTAAGGGTATCTCCTATGAAGGGAGTCATGCGATTCTGGAAGAAAGGGAAATTGAGTCCTAGGTATGTCGGGCCATATCGGATCATTCAAAGGATTGGTCAAGTTGCTTATAGGCTAGAGTTGCCTCCTGAGATGTCATCAGTGCACCCGGTATTCCATGGGTCCATGTTGAAGAAAGTGATTGGAGATCCATCCATCATCCTGCCAGTCGAGGCTATTGAGGTTAATGAAGATTTGTCATATGAAGAAGTTCCAGTTGCCATTCTTGATAGGCAAGTCCGTAAGTTGAGAAATAAGGAAGTTGCCTCTGTTAAGTATTGTGACGAAGTCAACAAGTTGAGGAGGCCACATGGGAAGCAGAAAAAGAGATGAAGGAGAAGTACTCCCATTTGTTTGATCAAGCTTAGAAGAAATTAGGCGATCCTTCTACTCCTAGCAACTGTCATCTTGTCCAAGTTTTTTTCCTCTTAGTATTAGTAAAGTTTCCTTCATTTTGTAATGAGTTAAATGTGTTGTTACCTTGGGTCACTTGAACCTTTCTTGATAAATGAAAGCCTTATAAAGATTCGTGTGTTAAATAAACAACTAATAGTAAGTGTAGATTGGGAATGGTTAGTTTGTGTGCACATGGTGTATTAAGATGGTTAAATAAAGTAAGAACTCCTTGAAGTGACTAGTTTATGTGCAATTGTAACAATGTGATAGAATATGTGCATTTGTTGAGGTAACAAAGTGTATACAAGTTGTGGAAAGTGTTGTATTTATGTATTGTTGTTTGGTAATGTGTTTCAGGGGCCCTCTGACAGGTGGATATGTCCATAATACAAAGGAAACTCTGGCGAAATTTTTCTAAAATATAAGAGTTAGTCAAAATTTTGATAGTTTGCATATCATGACTTTCAAAGCCAACTCATTTTCAAAATCCTCATTCGAGGACGAATGATCTTAGGGGGGAGGGGTGAGGATGTAAGGCCCCGTAAAATTTTGTGCATAAAACGTAGTAGTTGTAGTGCCATGGTCCGAATAATGTGTTAGGAATGCGTAGAATGCTCGCCGCGGTTCGGACCCTTGGTAGTGATTTAAGTTTCAAAAATGTAAAGAATCGATTTTTCCTGAAAAGTGTCAATTCTGCGGTCAGGAATGCGACCGCAGATCTGCAATGCGGACCGCATTCCTGCCGTAGAGCTTAACAGAAGGTTTACAAAAATTGGTGTTGAGAATGCGGTCGATATGCGATCGCAGAGTGGATATGCGGACCGCAGATCTATCGCATAAATTCTCGAAGGTTTTTGAGTGTCAAATCTGCGGTGCACTCTGCGACTGCAGATCAAGAATGCGGACTGCATTTTGGTCGCATTCCGTAACAGAACTTGTGTAAATTTTGAGGCAATTCCGCGGTCATTATGCGGACCGCATGTCGATTATGCGATCGCAAATGCGACCGCAGAATTGACCCGGCCCAGGAATTTGATAAAATTCGACCCGACCTCTTCTTTAATATAACACCTTTCTCCTTCATTTTATCATATATTCTTACCAAAATTAGAGAGAGAAGAGAGGGGTTTTAAAGAGAGAAGTCTTTCATCTTCAAAGATTGTTCCAACTACTTAGTTCAAAGGATTCTAGGGCAAAGATTCAACTTCCCCAAATTATTTCAAGGTAAAATCCCTAGCCATTTTCTCTAATTTCCAGTCTTAAAATGGGTAAAGAAAGGTTTGCATATAATAGCTTTTGAAAATGGAATTTTACACTCATGCATGATTATTGAACTTGATTTTTAGTAAAGATGAAGTGAATAGGCGTAAGAATCTACGAAACAAGGTCGGCAAGCTAGGATAGCTTGGGTAAGCATAAAGTAGGAAGTTAAAGGAAGAAAAACTCGATACCAGGTATGTATGGCTAATTTTGATTCTTGTAAAATCGCCCACATGTGTGAAATTTGTTTGGTTCGTGTTAATTTGACAAATTGTGTGAAATTCATGATGTTGTTGTTGGATATTCAAATTTGCTATTGAACTATGAGTGATGTAGTATGGGATGTGAACCGGAAGACAAATGAGAGTTGATTTTGGTAATGAATTGTGAATAATGGTTATGATGGCATATATGGTACCTTGTGGAAAAGAAATGAGACACTTGAGGTTTGATATGCTGTTGAACATAACAGTATGAACGTTCTCGATTTTTGGAAACATTGTAACTTGGTTGTGTTATTGGTTTGAGAAGTAATTGAGAACATGAACCAATTTGTAAGTTGTTTATTTGAACTTGTTGTAATTGTGTATACTGCCTTATTTGTTGTTTGTGATTGTTGTGTTTGAAACTGTACGGTGGGATCGGGTTGCGCGCCACAACATGAAGAAATAAGGTGTGGGTTGGGGTGATAAGGGTGGCCGAGGTAATAAGGGTGGACGAGGTAATAAGGATGGAAAGATATCGAAATTGCTAATGAAATTGATATAAAAATCATTGATATGAAATTGTGAAAGGAGACAGTAGGAGAGTTTGTGTCACGACCCTAGTTCACCAATTGTGAACATGTCGTGATGGCACCCAATCCCCACGACTAGGTAAGCCTAACACGTTGCGGAATCTATAAGTTATAAATACTTAAATAAGAAACAACGGAAAATAACATAAAAGATATGTAATCCGTGCCGCTTGGCACATACATCCGTCACACAATGAATAAAACACTACCAAGATCCGGAACCCCACGGTAACACAGACTAAAAGGGAAATACAACCGTGGCTCTATGTGTAAAGAGTATCTAACAACGAAATGAAGAAAAATGTCAACTAGTAATACTAGAATAGAAGGGAAGCCTCCGGATCCGCGGACGTAGCGGATCATACCTCGAAGTCTCCCAGAAAGCTGCAGAATCACCTAGTACGAGCCTGCTCTGATGTACCTGGATCTGCACAACAAAAGTGTGCAGAAGAGTAGCATGAGTACACCACGGCGGTACTTAGTAAGTGCCAAGCCTAACCTCGATGGAGTAGTGACGAGGTAGGTCAGGGCCCTACTGAGAAAACAATAATATAATGATGATAACAAAATAAACAGTTTAAATGACAATAATTTCCGAAATAACAACATTATGATGATTACTGCAAACGTCTACCATTAAGCTAACAACAAATAACCAACTCAAATAAACAAATCCAGGATCCGTGGGAATTGAACCCACAGTCCCATTCTCAGTACCTCGGGTCTCCGGGAATCGAACCCGCAGCCCATGTATCAATAATTTCTCAATAACTCAGATCTCCGGAATCGAACCCGCAGTCCCTACCAATAAGTCGGATCTCGGAATTGAACCCGTAGTCCTCATTTCAATAATCTCGTGATCTCGGAATCGAACCCGTAGTCCATATTTCAATAATCTCAAGATCTCGGAATCGAACCCGTAGTCCATATTTCAATAATATCGGATCTCGGAATCGAACCCGTAGTCCATATTTCAATAATATTAGGATCTCGGAATCGAACCCGTAGTCCATATTTCAATAATCTCGTGATCTCGGAATCGAACCCGTAGTCCTCATTTCAATAATCTCATGATCTCGGGAATCGAACCCGTAGTCCATAACCACAACAAGTAAAGGAATACACAGAGAGAAGTATAATATGCTTAACGATAACTTCGCCGATGAACAGCGCCAGCGATTACCAAGAAAACTCTAGTAAGTCAATTAAGCAACTAGACAGTTAGATTCTATCTAATCATGCTTTTTCTAACTACTACCGGGTAGGAATATCAAATTTAACAACTAAGAACAGGAATATCACTCATTGAACATTTTGAGTAAAGTATGTGTTCAACAACCAAGCGCATGTACACGCCCGTCACCTCGCGTACAAGGCATTTAAAGTATCACATAATATCCTAGGGGTGAAAGTCCCCCACACGAAGTTAGACAAGCCACTTACCTCAATTCCGGTACAAAACCGCTAAGAAATAACCCTCTTGCCGCGAATGTCGGACTCCACAAGTGTAGTATCTGATAAAAATCAATAGAATCACATCAAAATAGGCCAATTGGGAATTACCCAATAAAAATAACGCAAAATACACCAAAACCCACAAGTTGCCAAAACCCGACTTTCGGTACGCCTATCGAAAAATCACGAAAGTTATATATTCGGAACCCTTGTCTCAATACGAGTCTAAGCATATAAAGTTTATCAAATTCGGACTTCATTTGCCCACTCAAAACCTTGATCTTCTAAAGTTCAAGCCTAGGGTGAAAAACCCCCATAAAACACCCCAAATGCCTCCATTTTCATGAGATAATTGCATAATATTGTCAACAATAATCATAATTTGAGTCCATAGTTGATTACCTGAAGAAACCCCTTGAATCTCCCTTCAAAATCGCCCAAATCGCCCCTTAAGCCGAGCCCTCAAAGTTTGGAAATGTTTCTGAAATTTCTAACTTCCGACATAATTAACTCCCTGCGATTTCCGCTTCTGCGGACGAAATTCCGCTTCTGCGGATCCGCTTCCGCGACATTTTGTCGCTTCTGCGAAGCCCAGGCCTGGCTGGCCCATTCCGCTTCTGCGAGAAACGGACCGCTTCCGCGCGTCCGCTTCCGCGATTGGACAACCGCTCCTGCGAAACACTCCGCTCCTACGAACAGCAGTCCGCTTCTGCGGACTCGCCTAAGCGGAGGCTTGTCCGCTTCTGCGGAATTCCCCAACTCGTCTCCTGACCGCTTCTGCAGTCCCCATCCTCGCACCCGTGATGCCGCTTATGCGGACAAGAACCGCCCCTGCGCCCCAGTCCGCTTCAGCGCTCCAATTTCCGCTTCCGCGGACTCGCCTCTGCGGTTCCATTTCCGCAGGGGCAAAAACGACAGAGCCAGAATTCCTAAACCTGCAATTTCCATGATTTTCTCCCGTTTAACCATCCGAAACCACCCCGAGGCCCCCGGACCTCATCCAAACACACCAACACATCCTAATACCTTATTCGAACTTGTTCCAATCCTCAAAACACATCTAACAACATCAAAACCCATAATTCACATCGAATTCAAGCCTAAATTTCTTAAAACTCTCTGAATTACACATTCGATCTAAAACCCGACCAAACGACTTCCGAATGACCTGAAAATTTGCGAACATATCCAAAATCACATAACGAAGCTACAGAAATTGTCGGAATTCCATTCCGACCCCCGGATCAAAATCTCACCTATCGTTCGGATTTGCCAAAATTTCAACCTTCGGCATTTCAAGCCTAATTGAGCTACGGACCTCCAAAATACATTCCGAACGCGCTCCCAACCCCGAAATCACCTAACGGAGCTAATGGAACCATCGGATTTCCGTTCCGAGATCGTCTTAATACTGTTCCGGCTACGGACCATTTTCTAGCTTTAAAGCTCTCATTTAGGGACGAAGTGTCCCAAAATGCTCCAAATTTCAGAACCGACTCTCCCGGCAAACCACAATAGCAGAAATGAACTTAGGGGAACAGTTAAATTAGGGATTGGGGCGTAATTTTCTAAAACGACCGGTCGGTCGTTACATCTTCCCACACTTAAAGATTCGTTCGTCCTCGAACGAGCATAGAAAACATACCCGGAGTAGTGAAAAGATGAGGGTACTGGCTGCGCATATCCTGCTCGGTCTCCCAAGTCGCCTCCTCGACCGGCCGGCCCCGCCACTAAACCTTTACCGAAGCGATGTTCTTTGACCTTAGCTTTCTGACTTGCCTGTCTAGAATGGCTACTGGCTCCTCAACATAAGACAGATCATTGTCTAGCTGAACAGATGTGAAATCCAACACATGCGACGGGTCACCATGGTATCTCCGGAGCATGGAGACATGAAATACGGGGTGAACTCCGGCTAGGCCGGGAGGTAAGGCCAACTCATAAGCAACCTCCCCAACACGCCTCAAAATCTCAAAAGGGCCAATAAATCTAGGACTCAGCTTTTCCTTTCTTCCCAAACCTCATAACGCCCTTCATGGGCGAGACTCGAAGTAGAACCCGCTCGCCAACCATAAAAGCCACATCGTGAACTTTCTTGTCCGCATAACTCTTCTGTCTAGACTGGGCTGCACGAAGTTTGTCCTGAATCACCTTGACCTTGTCCATAGCATCCCGAACCATATCGGTACCTAGCAACCTGGCCTCGCCCGGCTCAAACCAACCCACGGGAGACCTGCACCTCCTACCATATAGGGCCTCGTACGGAGCCATCTGAATACTAGACTGGTAGCTGTTGTTATAAGCAAACTCCGCCAGTGGCAAGAAGTGATCCCATGAACCTCCAAACTCAATCACGCACGGACGGAGCATATCCTCAAAAATCTGAATAGTGCGCTCGGACTGCCCATCAGTCTGGGGGTGAAATGTTGTGCTCAACTCCACCCGAGTACCTAACTCCTGCTGTACAGCTCTCCAGAATCGTGATGTGAACTGAGTGCCTCTATCTGAAATGATGGAAACTGGAAAAACATGCAGCCGAACTATCTCCTTGATATAGATCTCCGATAGTCGCTCCAATGAATAAGTAGTGCTCACCAGTATAAAATGGGTGGACTTGGTCAGCCGATCCACAATAACCCAAATGGAATCAAACTTCCTAACAGTCCGTGGAAGCCCAGATACAAAGTCCATGGTGATGCGCTCCCATTTCCACTCTGGAATCTCAATCCGTTGCATCAATCCACCCGGGCGCTGATGCTCATACTTCACCTGCTGGCAGCTGAGGCATCTAGAAACATAATCAACTATATCCCTCTTCATCCGCCTCCACCAGTAATGTTGTTTCAAGTCTTGATACATCTTCGCGGCACCCGGATGGATGGAATACCGCGAACTATGGGCCTCTGCTAGAATCAGCTCTCGAAGATCATCTACATTGGGCACACAGATACGCCCCTGCATCCTCATGACTCCATCATCCCCAATGGTAACATCTCGAGCATCATCACGCCGAACTCTATCCTGAAGGACAAGCAAATGAGGGTCGTCGAACTGACGCTCCCTGATGCGGTCAAATAGAGAAGACCGAGAAACCACACAAGCTAGAACCCGGCTGGGCTCCGAAAGATCCAGTCTAACAAACTGCCTGGCTAACGCCTAAACATCCATCGCCATAGGCCTCTCCGAAGCTGGTAGATATGCCAAACTCCCCAAACTCTCTGCCCGACGACTCAAGGCATCAGCAACCACATTAGCCTTGCCCGAATGATAGAGAATAGTAATATCATAGTCCTTCAGTAGCTCCAACCATCTCCTCTGACGCATATTCAGGTCCTTCTGCTTAAGCAAGTGCTGCAAGCTCCGGTGATCAGTGTAGATCTCACAAGGAACCCCATATAAATAATGACGCCAAATCTTCAAGGCGTGAATAATGGTAGCTAGCTCCAAATCATGAACAGGATAATTCTTCTCATGCACCTTCAGCTGTCTCGACGCGTAGGCAATCACCCTACCGTCCCGCATCAATACCGCACCGAGTCCAACTCGTGAGGCATCACAATATACAGTATAGGACCCCGAACCTGTAGGCAACATCAATATAGGGGCCGAAGTCAAAGCTGTCTTGAGCTTCTGAAAGCTCGCCTCACACTCGTCTGTCCACTGAAAAGGGGCACCCTTTTGGGTCAATCTAGTCATAGGTGCTGCAATCGAAGAGAACCCCTCTACGAAACGACGGTAATAGCCCGCCAAACCGAGGAAACTGCGAATCTCAGTAGCGGAGGAGGGTCTGGGCCAACTCTGCACGGCCTCCACCTTCCTCGGATCTACTCGAATACCATCACTCGACACCACGTGGCCCAAAAATGCCACCGAACTCAACCAAAATTCACATTTAGAGAACTTGGCATAAAGCTGCTTCTCCCTCAGAATCTGAAGCACTATCCTCAAATGCTGCTCGTGCTCTTCCCGGCTCCGGAATATACTAGAATATCATCAATGAAGACAATCACGAACGAGCACAGATAAGGCCTGAACACACTGTGCATCAAATGCATAAAGGCTGCTGGGGCATTAGTCAGCCCAAAAGACATCACGAGGAACTCATAGTGACCATACCGGGTCCTGAAGGTAGTCTTCGGGATATCCGGCTCCCGAATCTTCAGCTGGTGATACCCAGAGCGCAAATCAATCTTAGAAAACACATGTGCGCCCTGTAACTGGTCAAATAAATCATCAATACGGGGCAAAGGATACTGGTTCTTCACTGTAACCATATAAATCCATAGATGATTACCTGATGACCCCTTTTGGTTTCTCTGAAAATCGCCCCTAAATCGCCTCTCACTGGGTCGAATGAAACCCTTACCCAACAACTACTATAACTAATCCTTCAACTTCTTCAACACAGGAGGAGCCATACGGTACGGTGGAATAGAAATGGGCCGAGTGCCCGCAACAAATCAATAGCAAAATCAATATCTCTGTCGGGCGGCATGCCCGGGAGATCAGCTGGAAATACATTAGCGAAATCATGTACCACTGGAACAGAATCAATAGAAGGAGTGTCAATACTAACATCCCGCACATAAGCTAGATAAGCAGCACACCCCTTCTCAACCTACGCTGAGCTCTGAAAAAGGAAATAACCCGGTTGGGGGTGTGATCTAGAGTACCACTCCACTCAATACGTGGAATGCCTGGCATAGCCAGCGTCACGGTCTTGGCGTTACAATCAAGAATAGCATAATGGGGCGACAACCAGTCCATGCCCAGAATAATATCAAAATCGACCATCCCAAGCAGCAATAGATCCGCTCTGGTCTCAAAATCACAAATGGTAATCAAACACGACCGATATACGCGGTCCACAGCCAAAGAATCACCCACCGGAGTGGAAACATAAATGGGGGCACTCAAAGAATCCCGAGGCACACCCGGATGAGAAGCAAAGTAAGAAGACACATATGAAAAAGTGGAACCAGGGTCGAATAGAACCGATGCCTCCCTGTGACTAACCATAATAATACCTGTGATAACGAGTCAGATGCAACAGCCGCAGCGCGATCAGGAATAGCATAGAATCTGGCCTGTCCCCCCTCTCGAGGGCGGCCTCTGGAACCCTGACCCACGCCCCTGGCTAGCTGGGCAGGTGGAGTGGCAGCTGGGGCTGGAATGATAGCCTGCTGGCCCTGAGAACCACGCGGATGCTGTGATGACTAATGAGGGGCTTCTCTCCTGTGCCTAGGGCACTCCCTAACCAGGTGGCGAGTATCCCCGCACTCAAAACAAGCTCGGGGAGGACGCGGTGGCTGTGACTGACCGGCCTCACCCCCACTAGTCTGACCCCTGGAAGGTCCACGCGTAGGAGGTGCATAGACCAAGTATTGTTCTCCTCGAAGGCTGAGGTTTCGACTTTCATGGCCGTGAGCACGTGATTTTTGCCCTATATGAGAATTACTCCCAAAAATTCAAAATAAAAGAGTTTTGTGTTGTTTGCAATTGTTGTGAATTTAGTGTCATTTTTAAAAAAAATAATGACAATATATATATATATATATCGCATTTGCATTTAGGATTTAATTCTACAATTAGGAATAATTAATTTTATCTTACAAAATTGAAAATCACAAAAATAGGCGTCTTTTGCATTTTAGCCTTTAATGTCCAAATTGTGTGATTGTATTTTAATTACCATTTAAAATTAGGTGACAATTATTATTATGAGATTAGTATTTCAAGATAATTTTAGTTTTTATAAATTAATCTTAGTATTTTGGGCTTTATTAATTAGGAAGTTGAATAATGGAGAAGAACAAAATAGAAAAAAATTGAATTGGGCCATCTTGCAAATTAAGTTACAAGCCCAATCCTAAGAAACCTTACCCAACCCAAAACCCCTTGGCCCAAGAAGAAAATTTCAGATTTTTTTAGCAAAAAATAATCATAATTACATGACATAAAGTAGTGGGGGGCAAGGAAATCAAGGAAGAAAACAAGGAGAGGAAAACATGGATTAATGGGTTTTCTTTAAATTAAAAAAATATTTTCTTTTTAATAAAAAATCTGAAAATTTTCGAAATTCTTGCCTATAAATAGAAGAGAAGATTTATGAAAAAAAAGATGGAAAAAAAGAGAGGAAAAATAGGAAGAGAAGTAAAAATAAAAAAATTTCCTGCTGTAGTATACACTCGATATACATTCTGGACACAGAAGTATACATGGCAAAAATTTCAATTTTTGAGAGTTTCTTTTGAGAGTTTCTTTTGAGAATTGAAAAGAGTTCAAAGATAGAAATACAAAACAAAGAGAAAATCTGGAATATATTTTTCTTTTCTATTTTTTTTACTGGTTTTTGTTTTTCTCCGTATTGCTGGGATTTTCGGGATTGAGGTGTTGAAGCTACTGCTGGTTGTTACTGTTGTTGTTGCTGTATTTTCACCGCCCTGTTGATTTGCTATTTTCCCATTCCTTTCAAAACCAGGTACATTACTCTACACTTGAAGCTGTAGTCATGAATTGTTGAAATGAGAATGAAGCTGTGAATTCGATTTTAGTAGCAGTTTAGCTTGATAGTTTAAATTTGTGATTCATTCCATTGTAGTAGTCTATAGTAACAGAAAAACGATACTAATGCTGTAATAATCTAGTAGTGTAGTAGTAGAATAGTTATAAGCAGTGTAACACTTAGTTAATTAGGTAAAATTTCTAAAATGAAGCCCAAAAGACCATCACATAAGTTAATAAACTCACCTAGTTAATCTGTTTTTGTCAATCGTAAGTTCGAATAAGTCTAAAAGGAAGACAAACAGTTGAGTAATGAAGCTGGCTTTGATAACATTAAATAGATTTGGGTCTTATTAAACAATAGTAGTTAATCATATAGCTAATTAGTCTCTGAATATCGCATGAGCTTAACTTACAGTAACATTAGCGTTTAATCATATCAGTGAATGGATACAGATAAGTCTAAAAAGGAAAACATAAGGGAAAATTGATAAGTCACTTATAATAGGATCTGTGATACAATATGAATGAGGACAAATAAGAGTCAGCAGTTGTGCATACACCATCAAGTCAGTTAGCTTAGATAAATTGTCATTAACGAATAATTAGATTGTTTAAATATAGTCTTATAGAATTAAAACAAAGGTAAAAGTAGCCGGTTAATTTGGTTGTTCTTTCATTAATTAGCTGTAATCTAGGATTAATAATTGATTTTTCATGAACAGTGACTCTACTCTTTCAATGAATAAAAGCAAGTCTGATTTCAATTCTCAAAACTTGTTGATTTACGTTATTTCTAGTTCTTTGCATTTGTTGCTGTTTCCTAGTAGTTTACTACCGATTGGTTTGGGCTCAATATGCAAACGAGATTTGAGTTCCAACGTGAAGCTAATGAAGCCGGCAAGTTTAAACCCAAGGCAACCTGGATCTCGAAGATAGTCTATGGAAAGTCCAGGCCCAATAACAATAAACTACACGGGCCTGGGATTATTATAGTGTTAGTAATACGATTAAGGAAAGAACAAGCGTAGAAAACATAGTTAAATACAAGTATTGAATCCTTTAATGAAAATTGGGACGAGCCTCGCCCGAATAACACCGGGGCCCCCATTTAGTAATGATATAACACGAATAGACCCGGGAAAGCTAATAGCCAATTCCATAGCTTCTCCCAAAAGATTTAAGAGCCGATAGACGTTACTTTAGGGCACGATTTTAATATACCTTCCTATAAACGAGTGTGCACTTGGTGCGACTCAAATCCAAAATCTCGGCAAAGCCGAAATACACCAAAAGTCATAGGCGTACTGGTTGCGGTATGACTCGAGGCGTGTTTCCGCAATGTCGCAAATTCCTAAAAAATGATATTTAACGTAAAAGCACATTATGTTGTTAAAACCTATAATTGAGTCAAACAAAAGTCAAGAACGACAATGGAGCGACCGTGCTAAAACCACGGAATCCGGGAGTGCCTAACACCTTCTCCCGGGTTAACAGAGTTCCTTATCCGGACCTCTGCTTCGCAGACATTTTAAGAGTCAAAATTCCTCTGATTCGGGATTAACCGGTGACTTGGGACACCATTGTCATTCCCAAGTGGCGACTCTGATTAATCTCTAATAAAATCCTGAACCGATTGTCCTTAAATCGGAAAAACTCCTTCCCTTACGTTATTTGAGCGTCGGGGTATACCCTACAAGTGTATTTATACATCTTAAAGTTCGTGGGGTAGTAAAAAGGGAGGTGTGACAGCTCTGGCGACTCTGCTGGGGATAAGTAACCCAGAACTTCGGTTCAGGGTTTAAGAATTCGAGCTCAGTTAAAATTGCTGTTTTTGCTTATATCTGATTTCATTATATGTTTTGATTAATGTGCTACATGATTACCGCTTTGATATTGCGTGAACTATATATATTAAACTGTGCCGAAAACCCTTCTCTTCTTATCTCTGGGGATGTGCTTACTGGTTGAGACTCCCCTTTCTGTTAGTGTCAATACCAAAAATAAGAAAAAGAGGCCGGACAAGTTACAAAGCCGATTGACTCCGCGGGTCACCGGTACGTAGCCCCCTCCTCGATCCAAGTTGTCCGCTCGGGCACACGGTCTAGCACCATATGAAAACTTCAGGATATTGAACCTAGGTCTAGGACGTTTATTTGCATCATATCTGACTTAGGGGACTCAACATAGGGGTTGGGTCCGTCTAGGACAGGTGACCCGGTAATTAAGACCGAGCATATTATGTGTTGCATTTTTAATTGTCCTTGATCATTATGCGGACCGGCAAAAATCCCAAGTGTAGAAAAATTATTGAAAAAAAAAAGAGAGAAATAAGAGTTAGTGAAAATGGGTATCAAAAAAAAAAAAAAATTGAAAAAATGGTTTTGTTGTTGAAATAAATTGGTCGATTAATCTGACCGAACTACGCAGGTTTGATTCTCGCCATTAGGTGGGATACGTAGGCAACCTTTAAACGGGTCCAACCACACTTTTAAGAAAAAAAAACCAAAAGATTTTCCTTTCAAATAATCGAGGTAATCGCTATTTTTGGAAATGGCCGAATGTTCCGAAAGGACGCCGGAAGGCTGTTTTGGCAAAAATGGCCACTTCGAAAGTCATTTTCTTTCCTTTCCTTAAAAAATGAAAACTTGCATTGAAAAAGATTTTCCTTTTTTCTAAATAAAATCGCCTTAATAAATGTGCAGGACGAGCACAATGATGAATGAGCATTTTTCCCTAAATAAAATCCCTTTGGAGCTGAAATTATGGTGGCAAGACATGGGATCAGATGGTCAGGACTGGGTCAAAGGTTATTTGAAAGATCTTACAGGATTATTGGACATAATCCCCCGAGGCGACATAATTAGAGCGTTGGTCACATTTTGGGATCCAACACACAATGTATTGCATCTCCCGGATTTTGAACTCACTCCTACTCTAGAGGAAATTGCTTTCTATATCGGGAAGACTGAGGTTCCGTTAAAAGGAAAATACCCGGTATCTCCAAGGACGGTAACGGTGCATCGTTTTCTGGACTCTTTGAAAATTGCCAGGAATGTTCACAACAAAGATCTAGCCAACGGGTTTTGCTCCTTAAACTTCATCTATAGTAGGTATGGACACATCGGGGGTTTCAATGACCCCACAAACAAGTTATGCAGCAAGTCCAACCGAGCAAAATGGGAGGAGCACCGGAGGTTTGCTTTCTTAGTGGCATTTCTCGGAATTTTCATATTTCCGAGAAAAGACGGGCATATCAATATAAAGGTTGCCGGGGTAGCTAGCACATTGATAGTACAAGACAATTGTACTCTAGCTCCAATGGTTGTAGCTGACATCTACCGTGCTCTGACCGCGTGCAAAGCGGGAGCCAACTTCTTTGAAGGGTGTAATTTGATCTTGCAGATTTGGTTAATTGAACATCTATGCCATCATCCTTCGTTCTCAAGTTATGGTTCGGCTGAACGAACATGTTTGGAAGAATTTTGCACGAGAACAAAAGAAGTGAAATTGCCGGAGGGAGTCAAAGATTGGATTTTGCATCTTCGATCATTACCTGATGGCCAAATCGATTGGACATATGATTGGCTACCTCTTGACGAGGTAATATATATGCCGACGGAAGGGTCGCCATTTTTGATCATGGGCTTGAAAAGCATCCAACCTTATGCCCCATACAGGGCCCTGCGACAGTTGGGTAGATGTCAAGTTGTTCCGAGAGACGGAGACCTCGGTTCGCAAGCTATAGAAATTGGTCCAGATGGGCAATTCCCGGAAGCAAAGATCCGGCAAATCTGGAATGAGTGCCAAAACCTGAAAATGGATACTTGTGTGCAGAAGAGAGCCCGGGGAGAAGTATCAGCAGGGTACTCCACATGGTACCGACGAGGGGTTGAACACGAACGTCTTTCAAAGAGACCTCACTTGCAAGACCTGATAGAGCAATCCGAGGAAAATCTGAAATGGGCGGCCAAGGAAAAAGAATACAAGGCCAAAATCAGTCTGTTGGAAGATAAACTGAGAAATCTTCATTTCGAAAGTGGCTTACAAGCAGCATCCGATGAAGTAGAAAAGAAACAACTGAAGAAAGAAAATGATGTGTTAAAGGCTCAAATAGCTCAAATGAAAATTGCATCCGAGACCCCAGGTTCGTTCAGCCCGAGAGGAAAAGTTAATTGAGATTCTCCGGCGGAAAGTGAATGACTATAGCTTTGATTTGGACGTAGCTGAAAAAGAGTTAGTCAAGGCTCGGAAGCAAATGGACAAAGACGCCGAGGAAAGAGCCAAGTTAGTCCGGCAGCTACAAGGCAAGCATGATGTTGAAATAGCTCAGCTTAGAAAGAAAATGATCTCAACCACAGTCAAAAGTAACAAGATTATCAAAGATCTTGAAGAAGAAAGAGAGCACTGCTACACGACTATGGCTAGATTAGAATTGAAGCTACAACAAGTGCAAAAGGACAACCAACACACCTTGGATGCTCGCGCTCAACAAATAAGTCGACTATTGCAAGAAAAAGGGGTCATCAGAGAAAAGATTGTTCGCATCGCCCAGTATATCACCCGAAAGACTCAACTTTGTGAAGATATGACTCGGAGGACTTTTGTATCTGCAGTGAAGTTTTTTGTACAACAAGTCATGGCCGACCTGGATAGGCTTCAAAGGGGTTTAGCATATAGGCCCGCGGCAAGGCCGAACGATGCCTCGCGGGCACTAGGTGCATTAATGTACTCTTAGGTCATGCATCATCTTTTATTTTTCTTTTTCTTAAACATCACTTTGTAATCAAGGTTTTTGAATTATCAATGAGAAAACAAAGTGTTGTTACCAATTCTTTTACTTTATGTCATTTCTTTGTATTCGGGAGCGTAATTATGAAAACGACAATGAAAAAGAGAGGAAAGAAAAAGCAAGAAAAAAAAAAAAAAAAAGAGAGAAAAAGCAAGAAAAGAGAAAAGCAAAAAAGAAAAGTAAAGAAAAGAAGAAAAGAAAGAAAGAAAACAAAAGAGCGGAAAAAGAAAAAGATGATTGAGCAGCGGCCGGGATGATGCATAACGACTCGAGCAAATGTGTTTGTTTTTAAAGTCGTTACATCGTATTCATGCGCTAACAACTAACAAGTGTTGATGTTTGTGAGTTCAGATTTTCTAGGCAACTAGCATACTGGCTACCCACCCATACAACACCAGGTCCAAAAAGATGACAAAGGCTGTATCCCAGGAGATCGAGGCAACCATTGTAGACCCTGCTCACGAAGAAGAGATCGTGGATGTGGCGGGGATGAAAGAAGAAATGTACAAGTTAAGACAACAGATGGCTGAAATGTACCAGGCTTGGTCAAGAGGTCAACCACTACCAGCCTACCCTGCCAACCCTGCTAACCCTACATATGTCCCTCCACCCAATCCTAACCCCGAGCCACCAACAATGAACTCGTCCTCCACCTACCCCGACTACCCTCACTACTATGCTTCCACCTCCCAAATGCCACCACCTCCAACCAAGCAAGCACCACCTCCTATACCACAAGTCGCTCCTGTATATGTGGCACCTCCGCCCGCTGTTATCCACAAATCTTCTAGCGAACCAATATTCCATATCCAGGATCCTCACTACTACCCCCCGGAGCCTACTTTCAGACAACACGAGTCTCACGCTCCCATGATAGAAGCAAGTGTCGGGCAGGAAGAGATGGCTCGGAAAGTGAAGAGTCTTGAGAATGCTTTCCGCAATATGCAAGGGCTGGGAGGGCAAGTAAGTGTAGCCTACAAAGACCTGTGTTTGTTCCCTGAGGTGCAGCTTCCCGCAGGATTTAAGTTGCCCAAGTTCGACATGTACAACGGACACGGGGATCCGGTAGCTCATCTAAGAGGATACTGTAGTAAGATGAGAGGCGCGGGAGGTAGAGATGAATTGTTGATGGCGTACTTTAGCCAAAGTTTGAGTGGATCAGCGCTGGAATGGTATACTCGACAGGACCATACAAGATGGTTCGTTTGGGATGACTTAGCGCAAGCTTTCGCTAGTCACTTTCAGTACAATTTGGAGATCATACCCGACAGGTTATCCCTTACCAAGATGGAGAAAAAGCCAGGAGAGAGCTTTAGAGAATACGGTTTTAGATGGAGGGAACAGGCCGCTAGAGTGGATCCACCAATGAAAGAGGGAGAGATGGTGGATTGTTTTCTGCAAGCTTTGGATCCAACATACTACGGCCATCTAGTGTCAGCAATTGGAAAGAGTTTCAACGAAGTTGTAAAAATGGGAAGTTTTGTAGAAGAGGGTTTGAAGACAAACAAAATTATGAGTTTTTCGGCTATCAAAGCCACCAATCAAGCTATACAGAGTGGAAATGGAGGAGTGATGGGAAAGAAGAAGAAAGAAGAAGTGTCAACCATTGAAAGTAGGTCCTGGAGTCGCAACCCACATTATAACCCACCGAGACCCTACCGCCAACACCCACCAAGCCCGTCAACTCCATATAATCCACCACCCCCATCTTACCCGCCAAACCCCTACAATGCACCAAGCCCATATAACCCACCACCACCACCATACCCACCAACTGTCCCACATTACCACCACCCTCAAGCCCAAACTTACCCACCACCACCACCCCATGTGTGGAGAGCTCAAGCTCCACACAATGTATACCACACCCAGAACACATACCCAACCCTTAAACCTTACCGAAACCAGAATAGACCCAGGCCGGACGCTGATTGGAGAAACAAAGCAAGAAAGACATTCACTCCTCTCGGAGAATCATATACCAGTCTTTACCACAGGTTGAAAGAATTGGGGATGCTGAGACCAATCGCACCAAAAAATCCAAACCCACCCCCGAAAAATCTTGATTCTTCTGTCAGATGTGAATACTGTTCGGGAACATTGGGCCACGATACCGAGAAGTGTTGGCAATTAAAGAATGCCATTCAAGATCTTATCGATGAGAGGAGAATTGAAGTGCAGGCTCCCGAGGCCCCAAACATTACCCAGAATCCATTGCCGAATCACCACGAAACGAATATGATAGAACTGGTGCAGGGTAATGGCAATCAAAAACCATCTCAAGCCGTCATGATGATAAAGTCGAGTGACAAGTTAGAGAAAGAAATTGTGAAAGAGGAAGCAATTGTTGAGAAACCAAAGCCAGTAGTGATGGGAGGTTTAAAGGTGGTAGTTCCAGGTGAAAAGACAATCGTGACTGTGAAAGGAGCAATTGCAGAACCAGTAATCATAAAACCAGTAGTGCAAATACCAGTGGTGAATACAAAGACTGTGCCTTGGAACTATAACAAGGTAACAGTAGTTTACAAGGGAAAAGAGATTTCTGGTGAAATTAATGAAACGCATGGACTCACTCGGTCGGGAAGGTGTTTCGCTCCAGAGGAACTGAGAAAGATGAAGACGGTAAAAGAAAGTCAACTGAAGAAGCCAGTGTCGGAGGAGGAAGCAGAAGAATTTCTTAAGAAAATGAAGTCACAAGAGTACTCAGTGGTTGAGCAGTTAAGAAAGACCCCGGCCCAAATTTCTTTGTTATCTTTGTTGATACATTCAGAGGAGCACCGGAAGGCTCTTATGAAGATTCTAAATGAGGCTCATGTTCCGGAGAAGATTTCAGTGTGTCATTTGGAGAAGATTACCAGCAAAATTTTCGAGTCTAATAGAATCACCTTCTCTGATAGGGAGCTGCCGGTGGAAGGAACTGAACACAATAAAGCATTGTACCTCACGGTAAAGAGTGAAGAGTCAGTCGTGACCAGGGTATTGATTGACAATGGATCGAGCGCGAACATCTGCCCGCTGTCAACTTTAGGGAAGCTGAACATTAGCCCGGACAGAATCCGGAGAAACAGTATCAATGTGAGAGGATTTGACGGCGGAGGTAAGAACACGTTGGGAGATATTATTTTGGAAGTGACCATCGGTCCCGTTGATTTTACGATGGAGTTCCAGGTGCTCGACATCGCCGTATCGTATAACTTGCTGTTAGGTCGACCCTGGATTCATGCGGCCAGAGCGGTACCATCTTCTCTACATCAGATGGTCAAGTTTGAATGGGAGCAGCAAGAGATTGTTGTACACGGAGAGGAAAATGCTTGTAATGTGGTAGCACCTTTTGATGGTACTGATGGGGATAGGGGTCCTTGGGTCTACCAAGTGATGGATGCTATAGAAGTGAACAAAGTTGCTGAAGGAGAAAAGTTACCAACCCCGATGATGGCACCAACTGCTATAATGGTGGCCAGAGAAATGCTGAAAAACGGATTCACACCGGGGAGGGGATTAGGCAAAACACTGCAAGGAGTCACTCAACCAGTTCAGCTTCCGGAGAATAAAGGCACATTCGGCTTAGGGTTCAAACCCACCTTTGCCGATATCCAAAGAGCCTCTAAAGCCAAGAGAAACTGGACCTTGCCCAAACCCATACCCAAATTATCCGACATCTTTATCGGGCCTGGTACAAAATATCAACCATCTGCTGCAGCAAAGTGCATTGAGACCCAACTTGATGAAGAAATGCTTGGTTTTGCAAAAATGTTTTGGGAGGTGAACACGATTGAAGCAGGGGAAGGCACGAGCAGAATGGACGTGCAATTTGTGGGGCCTAGAGTCACATTGAACAATTGGGAAGCTACTCCTTTCCTTATCCGAAAGGAGTCTTGGTAGTTAGCTCAAAATTTCATCATTGTTTCCCCGAAAGTTGTTATTTTATAATTTCCCCATTCCCCTCATGAAAAAATCACCATGTATCCCGAACATTGTTCGTTTCTTTTATTAATGAAATGCAGCTTTTCCTTTTTCTTCACTTTTGCCTTATTTTTCTTTATTTTTCCTTTTGTACAGTTTTGCATGTGTTGATTCCAATGCCATGTCATGCGTGAAGGATTCTAGACCCAGTTCCGACAATCACGCTACTATACAAGAAATCGAGGAAGATAGTGAAATAGAATGTGAGGATGAGGAAGCCCTGGAGGAAATAAGTAAGGACATGAAACAATACGAGGAAAAACCCAAGCCGAATCTGAGTGATACGGAATCTGTAAACTTGGGGAGCGAAGATGATGTCCGAGAAACAAAGATTAGTGTGCATTTGGAGGCACCCCTCGGGGATGAATTGATAAGGTTGTTACATGAATTTAAGGACATCTTTGCCTGGTCCTATGATGACATGCCCGGGCTTAGCACAGATTTAGTGGTACACAAGTTGCCTATCTACTCGGAATGCCGGCCAGTAAAACAAAACCTGAGAAAATTCAAAACGGACATTAGCGTGAAGATAAAAGAAGAGGTGAATAAGCAGTTCGAGGCAAAGGTCATAAGAGTTACCAAATACCCCACCTGGTTGGCAAATGTTGTGCCGGTCCCGAAGAAAGACGGCAAAACCAGAGTGTGTGTAGACTATAGAGACCTCAACAAAGCTAGTCCGAAGGATGACTTCCCAGTGCCAAACATTCACATATTGATCGATAATTGCGCCAAGCATGAAATCGGTTCGTTTGTGGACTGTTATGCAGGTTATCACCAGATCCTGATGGACGAAGAAGATGCTGAGAAAACTGCCTTCATTACACCTTGGGGAACGTATTGTTACAGAGTAATGCCGTTTGGATTGAAGAATGCCGGGGCAACTTACATGAGGGCAATGACCACAATGTTTCATGATATGATGCATCGAGAAATTGAAGTATATGTGGACGATGTCATCATAAAGTCCAGAAAACAACCTGATCATGTGAGAGATTTGAGGAAGTTTTTCCAAAGACTCGGAGGTACAATCTAAAGCTCAATCCGGCGAAGTGTGCTTTTGGAGTACCTTCAGGGAAATTACTGGGGTTTATTGTGAGTCGGCGAGGTATTGAATTGGATCCATCAAAGATCAAGGCTATTCGGAGTCTACCTCCGCCGAAGAACAAGAAGGAGGTCATGAGCTTATTAGGAAGGTTGAATTACATTAGTCGGTTCATTGCTCAATTGACATCAACATGCGAACCGATCTTCAAGTTGTTGAAGAAAGATGCAGCAGTGAAATGGACCGACGAGTGTCAGGAAGCCTTTGACAAGATCAAGGAATATTTGGCCAATCCTCCGGTGTTAGTTCCTCCGGAACCAGGGCGTCCTCTGATTTTGTATTTGACGGTGCTAGATAACTCTTTCGGTTGTGTACTGGGTCAACATGATGAGACAGGCAAGAAAGAACAAGCCATCTACTACCTCAGCAAAAAGTTTACATCTTACGAGGTGAAGTATACCCAACTGGAGAGAACTTGTTGTGCATTGATTTGGGTGGCTCAGAAGCTAAAGCATTATTTGTCAGCATACACTACGTACTTGATATCACGATTGGATCCTCTCAAGTATATATTTCAGAAGCCTATGCCTACGGGAAGACTGGCCAAATGGCAGATTCTGCTCACAGAATTCGACATTGTCTATGTAACTCGTACGGCAATGAAGGCACAAGCTATTGCGGACCACTTAGCCGAGAATCAGGTGGATGATGAATATGAACCATTGAAAACATACTTTCCGGATGAAGAGGCAATGCTTGTTGAAGAGATGGAGCAAGAGGAGAGACCGGGATGGAAAATGTACTTTGACGGAGCCGTCAACAGCAGGGGCGTTGGTATCGGAGCGGTACTCATTTCAAGTACGGGACAACACTATCCCGTCACAGCTCAGCTTCGATTTTTCTGTACCAACAATATGGCCGAATATGAGGCATGCATCTTGGGATTAAGGATGGCGATTGACATGGATATTCAAGAGATTTTGGTCATGGGTGACTCGGATCTCTTGGTACACCAAATTCAAGGGGAATGGGAGACAAGAGATTTGAAATTGATACCTTATCGGTATTGTTTGCACGAGTTGTCCCAAAGATTCCGGTCTATAGAGTTCAAACACATCCCAAGAACGCACAATGAGATTGCAGATGCTTTGGCCACATTGTCCTCTATGTTGCATCATCCGGACAAGACATATATAGATCCGCTCCGGATCCAAGTCCGAGATCAGAATGCTTATTGCTTCGCTGTGGAAGAAGAGTCGGATGGAGAGCCGTGGTATCATGATATTAGAGAATACTTGAAAGTTGGCAAATACCCGGAGCAAGCCACCGGAGACCAGAAGAGAGCCATCAGGCGTCTAGCCAATGGATTTTTCTTCAGTGGAGGAGTGGTATACAAAAGAACACCGGATCTGGGTTTATTGCGGTGTGTAGATGCACAACAAGCAAATGAAATCATGATCGAAGTACATGCTGGAGTATGCGGGCCTCACATGAGCGGATATGTTTTAGCAAAGAAGATTTTGAGAGCAGGGTACTACTGGCTCACGATGGAGCGTGATTGTATCAGGTATGTAAAGAAATGTCATCAATGCCAGGTACATGGGGATCTGATCCACTCCCCGCCTTGTGAGTTGCACACAATGTCAGCACCTTGGCCCTTTGTTGCTTGGGGCATGGATGTCATTGGCCCAATAGATCCAACTGCTTCTAATGGGCACAGGTTCATCCTGGTTGCAATTGATTATTTCACCAAGTGGGTTGAAGCTAAGACATTCAAGGCAGTGACGAAGAAAGCGGTGGTGGATTTTGTGCACGAAAATATTATATGCCGATTTGGAATCCCCAAGGTGATTATCACGGACAATGGAGCCAATTTAAACAGTCATCTCATGGCGGAAGTTTGTGAAAGGTTTAAGATCACGCACCGCAATTCCACACCTTACAGGCCAAAGGCGAATGGTGCAGTAGAGGCGGCTAACAAGAATATCAAGAAGATTCTCCGAAAAATGGTGGATGGATCCAGGCAGTGGCATGAAAAGTTACCCTTTGCTCTCATGGGTTACCGCACGACGGTACGTACTTCTATCGGAACCACACCTTATACCCTGGTGTACGGAACGGAGGCTGTTATACCCGCAGAAATAGAAATACCGTCATTGCGAATTATAGCCGAATCTGAGATAGATGACGATGAATGGGTAAAGGCCCGGTTAGAACAGTTGAATTTGATTGATGAGAAGAGGTTAGCCGCAGTTTGCCATGGGCAGTTGTATCAGCGAAGAATGGCCAGAGCATATAATAAGAAGGTACGACCTCGAAAGTTTGAAGTCGGACAACTGGTATTGAGGCGTATCTTACCACATTGGGCAGAGCCAAAAGGTAAGTTTGCACCGAATTGGCGAGGACCGTTCGTGGTATCACGGGTGTTGTCCAATGGAGCGTTATACTTAACTAATGTTGAAGGAAAGTGCGTAGAGACTGCTATCAATTCAGATGCGGTCAAAAGATACTATGTATGATTCCTTTTCAATTATATGTTTTGTGTTTTGTTGTGATTTTGGAATTGAAATGACGAAGGCATTTTATTCTCTATCCAAACACTTTATCCATTGATAGCCCCTTTGAGCCTTAATGAATGAATTCTTTCATATCCCTCTCTCGGAATCGCTCTGGTGCAATAAGATCGAAATTGCCAGAATGAAAAATGAAATGATGGAAAAATAAAAAAAATGAAAATGAAAAAATGAAATGAAAAAAAAATAATGAAAAAAATTGAATAAATGAATGAAAAAGAGAAAAAGACAAAGAAATCGGGAAAAAGTCAAAAAGAAATCCATCTAACTTATGAAGTTGGATGAACTACGTCCGACTTGATCCCGAAAGGGTACGTAGGCAGCCTCTCTGAGGTTCAGTCACAATAAAGAAAAAATCCAAAAATTCCCCACATATTGAAACTAGGGCATAAGTTATGTTTAATAATTCCGAGAGTGGTAAATATTTTTAACCCTCGTTGAAATTTTGAGCCTTTATATCTTTCTTTCTTAACCCACCCAAAAGCCACGTTACAGTCCAAAGAAAGACCTTCCGATCAATTTTGAAATGATAACAAATACAACAAAAGAGGAGCGAAGCATCGGATAATACCCGTGGTACAGAAAACAAAATACAAAAGGAAAAAATGAAAAAAAAGAAAATATAAAAAATGAGAGAGTCTCATCGGTGAAAACCTTAGCCGGCACCGTGAGACGATTGTGAGGTTGAGAGAAATAAAATGAGAGAGTCTCATTTGTGAAAACCTTAGCCGGCACTGTGAGACGATTGTGAGGTCGAGAGAATAAATGAGAGAGTCTTATTGGTGAAAACCTTTCGAGGCACCGTAAGGCGATCATGGGGACTATCAGAAAAGAGAAAAAAGCAACAAAAGAGAGTATCGGTTTGGGTTAAAGGCAATTCAGAGTCTGAATAATGATTGGAACGAACTGGGTCAGAGTTTAAATACATGGCATGGTCAGCGGAATCAGCCGGCAAATACCCAGATAAGTTCTGTCATCTCTCCAAAATACCCTTACCTTTCTTTCATTTTTTCTGCATTTCATTGTTTACCCTTTTGAGAGCTAACTACCAGCTCCTGATAACGGAAGTTGAAACAACACTGGATCAGAAAGGATAGAAGATTGGGGAAAGGAATAAAGAAGCTTGGCAAACATGGCCAAAGAAAAAAGAAAACAAAACAAAAATGGAGAAATGAGAAAAATACAAAAAGAGTCTGCAAGGGACGAGAAGTCAAAAGCCATGCAACATGAAAAAGCAAAAACAAAGGAAGCAATAAGAAGTGGGGACGGCAGATGCCAGTTGCCAGCAGTTTATATCTAATAAATTTTGTTTCATGCAGGAACAAACCGTCACTAATCACTTTAAAGTGAATGTGACCAATGTGGAAAATTTAAAATACCAAAAAGAGAAAGTCTGCCGAATAAGTGGAGAAAATTCACAGGCAAGAGATAAGTTGGTAAGAAAAAAAAAAAATACCAAAAAGAGGAAGGTAACATCTTTTAAAATCTGCTCCCCAGTCCTCAGGCTGAGGGAATACTTTTCTGCATTCGCATTGCACGTTTAATTTCTGTTAGGCGCCCACCTTCAAATACGGGAATATTTTCTGCATTCGCATTGCACGTTTCAATTCCGTTAGGCGCCCACCTTCTAATACGGGAATATTTTCTGCATTCGCATTGCACGTTTCAATTTCTGTTAGGTGCCCACCTTCTAACACGGGAATACTTTTTTGCATTGCACGTTTAATTTCTGTTAGGTGCCCACCTTCTAATACGGGAATATTTTCTGCATTCGCATTGCACGTTTAAATTCTGTTAGGCGCCCACCTTCAAATACGGGAATATTTTCTGCATCGCATTGCACGTTTAAATTCTGTTAGGCACCCACCTTCTAATACGGGAATATTTTCTGCATCGCATTGCACGTTTAAATTTCGTTAGGCGCCCACCTTCTAATACGGGAATATTTTTTGCATTTCGCATTGCACGTTTCAATTCTGTTAGGCGCCCACCTTCAAATACGGGAATACTTTTCTGCATCGCATTGCACGTTTCAATTCCGTTAGGCGCCCACCTTCTAATACGGGAATATTTTCTGCATCGCATTGCACGTTTCAATTCTGTTAGGCGCCCACCTTCAAATACGGGAATACTTTTCTGCATCGCATTGCACGTTTCAATTCCGTTAGGCGCCCACCTTCTAATACGGGAATATTTTCTGCATCGCATTGCACGTTTAAATTCAGTTAGGCGCCCACCTTCTAATACGGGAATATTTTCTGCATTCGCATTGCACGTTTAAATTCTGTTAGGTGCCCACCTTCGAATACGGGAATATTTTTCTGCATCGCATTGCACGTTTAAATTCCGTTAGGTGCCCACCTTCGAATACGGGAATATTTTTCTGCATCGCATTGCACGTTTAATTTTCTGTTAGGTGCCCACCTTCGAATACGGGAATACTTTTCTGCATCGCATTGCACGTCTAAATTCCGTTAGGTGCCCACCTTCAAATACGGGAATAATTTTCTGCATCGCATTGCACGTTTAATTTTTGTTAGGTGCCCACCTTCGAATACGGGAATACTTTTCTGCATCGCATTGCACGTTTAATTTCTGTTAGGTGCCCACCTTCGAATACGGGAATACTTTTCTGCATCGCATTGCACGTTTAAATTTTGTTAGGTGCCCACCTTCGAATACAGGAATACTTTTCTGCATCGCATTTGCACGTTTAATTTCTGTTAGGCGTCCACCTTCAAATACGGGAATATATTTCTGCACATCATGGTTTATATAGCTAAAAGCCCACACTCGGATAGACTGGGGCAGAAAAGAAAAAAGTAGTTTGTTGTTTTGTTTTGAGCAGGTTCAGCTCGAGGGCAAGAAGTACCATTGAAAATCAAAAAAAAAAAGAAGAAGAGGAAAACAAGAAAGAAAATCAACAAAAAAGGGAGAGTGAGCATCTCAAAAAAATCAAAGAAGAAGAGACAAGGAGAAGCAAACAAAAGCTAGGATAGGAATAATTGTAATTGTAGAATCATAGCTTAGAATAACTTCTTCATTTTACATTCCCCCCGGTGTAATAAGGAGGTCAACAAGCAGTAACCGCAACAGCAGCAACAGTAACAGCAAAAAATCGCAGTTTCCTTGGTAGTCCCAACTACCAAAATTTTCCGAACTACATTGACCTGATTCCCTTTTAGCCAGGGATATGTAGGAAACCTCTTGAAGCAAAGGTTCGGTCAAAATTTTGAAAATAAAATGCTTCTCACGGAGTGCTCAAATGGGCAAAAATCGCTCGTATCCGCTCACTTGTCTTTGCACAAAAACTCTTCGTGTTTACGCGCAAAGAGGGGCAACTGTGAGCACGTGATTTTTGCCCTATATGAGAATTACTCCCAAAAATTCAAAATAAAAGAGTTTTGTGTTGTTTGCAATTGTTGTGAATTTAGTGTCATTTTTAAAAAATAATGACAATATATATATATATATATATATATATATATATATATATATATATATATATATATATATATATATATATATATATATATATATATATATATATATATATATATATATATATATATATATATCGCATTTGCATTTAGGATTTAATTCTACAATTAGGAATAATTAATTTTATCTTACAAAATTGAAAATCACAAAAATAGGCGTCTTTTGCATTTTAGCCTTTAATGTCCAAATTGTGTGATTGTATTTTAATTACCATTTAAAATTAGGTGACAATTATTATTATGAGATTAGTATTTCAAGATAATTTTAGTTTTTATAAATTAATCTTAGTATTTTGGGCTTTATTAATTAGGAAGTTGAATAATGGAGAAGAACAAAATAGAAAAAATTGGATTGGGCCATCTTGCAAATTAAGTTACAAGCCCAATCCTAAGAAACCTTACCCAACCCAAAACCCCTTGGCCCAAGAAGAAAATTTCAGATTTTTTTAGCAAAAAATAATCATAATTACATGACATAAAGTAGTGGGGGGCAAGGAAATCAAGGAAGAAAACAAGGAGAGGAAAACATGGATTAATGGGTTTTCTTTAAATTAAAAAAATATTTTCTTTTTAATAAAAAATCTGAAAATTTTCGAAATTCTTGCCTATAAATAGAAGAGAAGATTTATGAAAAAAAAGAAGGGGAAAAAAGAGAGGAAAAATAGGAAGAGAAGTAAAAATAAAAAAATTCCCTGCTGTAGTATACACTCGATATACATTCTGGACACAGAAGTATACATGGCAAAAATTTCAATTTTTGAGAGTTTCTTTTGAGAGTTTCTTTTGAGAATTGAAAAGAGTTCAAAGATAGAAATACAAAACAAAGAGAAAATCTGGAATATATTTTTCTTTTCTATTTTTTTTACTGGTTTTTGTTTTTCTCCGTATTGCTGGGATTTTCGGGATTGAGGTGTTGAAGCTACTGCTGGTTGTTACTGTTGTTGTTGCTGTATTTTCACCGCCCTGTTGATTTGCTATTTTCCCATTCCTTTCAAAACCAGGTACATTACTCTACACTTGAAGCTGTAGTCATGAATTGTTGAAATGAGAATGAAGCTGTGAATTCGATTTTAGTAGCAGTTTAGCTTGATAGTTTAAATTTGTGATTCATTCCATTGTAGTAGTCTATAGTAACAGAAAAACGATACTAATGCTGTAATAATCTAGTAGTGTAGTAGTAGAATAGTTATAAGCAGTGTAACACTTAGTTAATTAGGTAAAATTTCTAAAATGAAGCCCAAAAGACCATCACATAAGTTAATAAACTCACCTAGTTAATCTGTTTTTGTCAATCGTAAGTTCGAATAAGTCTAAAAGGAAGACAAACAGTTGAGTAATGAAGCTGGCTTTGATAACATTAAATAGATTTGGGTCTTATTAAACAATAGTAGTTAATCATATAGCTAATTAGTCTCTGAATATCGCATGAGCTTAACTTACAGTAACATTAGCGTTTAATCATATCAGTGAATGGATACAGATAAGTCTAAAAAGGAAAACATAAGGGAAAATTGATAAGTCACTTATAATAGGATCTGTGATACAATATGAATGAGGACAAATAAGAGTCAGCAGTTGTGCATACACCATCAAGTCAGTTAGCTTAGATAAATTGTCATTAACGAATAATTAGATTGTTTAAATATAGTCTTATAGAATTAAAACAAAGGTAAAAGTAGCCGGTTAATTTGGTTGTTCTTTCATTAATTAGCTGTAATCTAGGATTAATAATTGATTTTTCATGAACAGTGACTCTACTCTTTCAATGAATAAAAGCAAGTCTGATTTCAATTCTCAAAACTTGTTGATTTACGTTATTTCTAGTTCTTTGCATTTGTTGCTGTTTCCTAGTAGTTTACTACCGATTGGTTTGGGCTCAATATGCAAACGAGATTTGAGTTCCAACGTGAAGCTAATGAAGTCGGCAAGTTTAAACCCAAGGCAACCTGGATCTCGAAGATAGTCTATGGAAAGTCCAGGCCCAATAACAATAAACTACACGGGCCTGGGATTATTATAGTGTTAGTAATACGATTAAGGAAAGAACAAGCGTAGAAAACGTAGTTAAATACAAGTATTGAATCCTTTAATGAAAATTGGGACGAGCCTCGCCCGAATAACACCGGGGCCCCCATTTAGTAATGATATAACACGAATAGACCCGGGAAAGCTAATAGCCAATTCCATAGCTTCTCCCAAAAGATTTAAGAGCCGATAGACGTTACTTTAGGGCACGATTTTAATATACCTTCCTATAAACGAGTGTGCACTTGGTGCGACTCAAATCCAAAATCTCGGCAAAGCCGAAATACACCAAAAGTCATAGGCGTACTGGTTGCGGTATGACTCGAGGCGTGTTTCCGCAATGTCGCAAATTCCTAAAAAATGATATTTAACGTAAAAGCACATTATGTTGTTAAAACCTATAATTGAGTCAAACAAAAGTCAAGAACGACAGTGGAGCGACCGTGCTAAAACCACGGAATCGGGGAGTGCCTAACACCTTCTCCCAGGTTAACAGAGTTCCTTATCCGGACCTCTGCTTCGCAGACATTTTAAGAGTCAAAATTCCTCGGATTCGGGATTAACCGGTGACTTGGGACACCATTGTCATTCCCAAGTGGCGACTCCGATTAATCTCTAATAAAATCCCGAACCGATTGTCCTTAAATTGGAAAAACTCCTTCCCTTACGGTATTTTATCCGTTTCGGGTAATTGAGCGTCGGGGTATACCCTACAAGTGTATTTATACGCTTTAAGTTCGTGGGGTAGTAAAAAGGGAGGTGTGACACCGGCTGCGGGCAATGCCGAGTGAACTGGTCGACCAGAATAACCCCTGCCAAAACGACTGGCTGATGAAGTGCGGGCACCAGAGAAATGACCCGACTCACGAGACCTCTTGGCCTCTCTCTCTCTCCGCTCTCTAGGGAGCATACTCTCGATCCTCTTGGCAATGCTAACTGCCTGCTGATAAGATATATCTGTCTCAAGCTCTCTGGCCATGCCGGATCGGATAGGCGGAACAAGGCCCTCAATAAATCTCCGCACTCGCTCCCGAACCGTGGCTACCAAAGCCGGTGCATGCCTGGCTAGGCGGGTGAAACTCATAGCATACTCCGATACGGACATGGAGCCCTGTCGCAACCGCTCAAACTCCAAGCGCCAAGAATCCCTAAGGCTCGGTGGAACAAACTCCCTCAAAAACAGATCTGAAAACTGCGTCCAAGTCAATGAAGCAGACTCCTCTGGACTATCCAACTCATACGTGTGCCACCAATCGTAAACGGCCCCACGAAACTGAAAAGCAGTGAAGGAAACCCCGCTGGTCTCCACAATCCCCATAGTACGAAGAATACGATGACACTCCTCCAGAAAACCCAATGCATCATCTGAAGCCAAACCACTAAACACTGGAGGGTCATATTTCTTGAACCTCTCCAATCTACGTTGCTCGTCCTCAGAGGCAGCTGGTCCACCTCCGGACTGTGCTGGGGCAGCAGGAGGCATAACCAAAACATCTGGAACCTGCCCCACTGGCACACGCTGCTCTGGTGTAGCGGCTGCGGGAGTCTGGGCCCCTCCCCCGGCCTGAGATGTAGCTTCAACAAGAGGAAGCAATCCTGCCTGGGCTAAAGTGGTATACATACTCATGAACTGAGCCAGGGTCTCCTGTAGTGCTGGAGTAGTAGCAGCTGTAGTCGGTGTACCAGGTGCCTGCGCTCCAACCTGGTCTACCGGTGGCACCTCAGCGGCAGCGCGCGCGGGTGCTGTGGCTGCACCTCGGGCGCGTCCTCGTCCTCTACCTCGGCCCCGGCCTCTGACGGCAGCAACAGGGGGCGCGGGTATCTGATCGTCGCTAGTAGATCATGTCCTCACCATCTGTGAGAGAATAGAAAGCCAGTAGTTTAGATTTTTGATGTCAAAAATGTCGCACGACAAGGAATCCAAAAGAAATGAAAAGTTTCCTAAACAGTTACATAGCCCCTCGTAGATAAATACAGACGTCTCTGTATCGATCAGCAAGACTCTAAGTAACCGGTCCGTGTCCCGTGACTCCTATAAACTTAGAGCTCTGATACCAACTTGTCACGACCCTAGTTCACCAATCGTGAACATGTCGTGATGGCACCCAATCCCCACGACTAGGTAAGCCTAACACGTTGCGGAATCTATAAGTTATAAATACTTAAATAAGAAACAGTGGAAAATAACATAAAAGGTATGTAATCCGTGCCTCTTGGCACATACATCCGTCACACAATGAATAAAACACTACCAAGATCCGGAACCCCACGGTAACACAGACTAAAAGGGAAATACAACCGTGGCTCTATGTGTAAAGAGTATCTAACAACGAAATGAAGAAAAATGTCAACTAGTAATACTAGAATAGAAGGGAAGCCTCCGGATCCGCGGACGTAGCGGATCATACCTCGAAGTCTCCCAGAAAGCTGCGGAATCACCTAGTACGAGCCTGCTCTGATGTACCTGGATCTGCACAACAAAAGTGTGCAGAAGAGTAGCATGAGTACACCACGGCGGTACTCAGCAAGTGCCAAGCCTAACCTCGATGGAGTAGTGACGAGGTAGGTCAGGGCCCTACTGAGAAAACAATAATATAATGATGATAACAAAATAAACAGTTTAAATGACAATAATTTCCGAAATAACAACATTATGATAATTACTGCAAACGTCTACCATTAAGCTAACAACAAATAACCAACTCAAATAAACAAATCCAGGATCCTGTGGGAATTGAACCCACAGTCCCATTCTCAGTACCTCTGGGTCTCCGGGAATCGAACCCACAGCCCATGTCTCAATAATATCTCAATAACTCAGGATCTCGGGAATCGAACCCGTAGTCCTCATTTTAATAATCTCAGGATCTCGGGAATCGAACCCGTAGTCCTCATTTCAATAATCTCGGGATCTCGGGAATCGAACCCGTAGTCCACATTTCAATAATCTCATGATCTCGGGAATCGAACCCGTAGTCCATATTTCAATAATCTCAGGATCTCGGGAATCGAACCCGTAGTCCATATTTCAATAATATCAGGATCTCGGGAATCGAACCCGTAGTCCATATTTCAATAATCTCAGGATCTCGGGAATCGAACCCGTAGTCCTCATTTCAATAATCTCAGGATCTCGGGAATCGAACCCGTAGTCCATAACCACAACAAGTAAAGGAATACACAGAGAGAAGTATAATATGCTTAACGATAACTTCGCCGATGAACAGCGCCAGCGATTACCAAGAAAACTCTAGTAAGTCAATTAAGCAACTAGACAGTTAGATTCTATCTAATCATGTTTTTTCTAACTACTACCGGGTAGGAATATCGAATTTAACAACTAAGAACATGAATATCACTCATTGAACATTTTGAGTAAAGTATGTGTTCAACAACTAGCGCATGTACACGCCCGTCACCTTGCGTACAAGGCATTTAAAGTATCACATAATATCCTAGGGGTGAAAGTCCCCCACACGAAGTTAGACAAGCCACTTACCTCAATTCCGGTACAAAACCGCTAAGAAATAACCCTCTTGCCGCGAATGTCGGATACCTTCCTCGTTGTTCGGGTAGGTTCCTGATTATTGAGTTCTCCATCGTGGATTCTCTTCTTTATTGCTGCTTCTTTTTTATTGTTTTCTCCCACATTGGTCACATTCACTATAAAGTGATTAGTAAGAATTTGAATCTTTTGTCCCTGTCTTAATCAGTGAACAATTTATTAGTTATAAAATGATGGTTAGCAACTGGCATTCTCGCTGGCCTTGCTTCCACCGTCTGCCTCATCTTGCTTCATACTGCTTTGCAACTTATTCTTGATCGTCTTCCCAATTCTTCCTTGTGATCCATTTTTGATTTTCTCTTTCTATTTCTTTTCTATTTTTTCCCTTTGGCTATGTGATCGCCATGTGTTTTTATTTTTTCTTTTCCTTTGAAGGACCCAATATTATTATGCCATCCAACATGAGAAGCTTGTAGCTAGCTTTTAACTGGAAACTGGTTTTGAATAAATAGAATGAAATGCAATGACCTGAATTTCAGGGGTGAGGATATTTTGAAGTAAAGACAGAACTTATCTGGGTATGAAGGCTGATTCCTTTGACTATGCCATGCATTTGAATATCCGGCCTAGTCTGTCCAATCAAATTGTTGCTGACTTAATTTCTCCTATCATCAACTCAAACCTTGTTTGTCTTGCCATTTTCATTCATCAGGTCATTCCTTACTTTCGCCTTATGGTGCCCGTGAGAGTTTTCACCAATAAGACTCTCTCATTTATTTTCTCTCGCCTCACATTCGCCTTATGGTGCCCGTGAGGGTTTTCACCAATAAGATTCTCTTATTTATTTATTTTCAACTCACATTGGCCTTATGGTGCCCATGAGGGTTTTCACCGATAAGACTCTCTCATTTATTTATCTCTCAACTTAAATTCGCCTTATGGGGCCCGTGAGGGTTTTCACCGATAAGACTCTCTCATTTTATTTTTTCTTTATTTTTCTGTCTTCAAACTCCTGGGTATTGTCCCTGATGTGTTTCTCTTTCGTCCTGTTGTATTGTCATTTTCTTGAAATCAATCAGAAGGTCTTTCTTTGGACCGTAATGTGGCTTTTGGATGGGTTTAGAAAGAAAGGTATAAAGGCTCAAATTTAAACGTGGGTTCAAAATAATTACAACTCTCGAAATCATAAAACATAACTTCTGCCCCAGTTTCAATATTTGGGGAATCTTGGATTTTATTTCTGTCGTGACTGAACCTCATTGAGGCTGCCTACGTACCCTTTCGGGATCAAGTCAAACGTAGTTCGTAGGCTAAGGTTTCTTCGTCATTTGACTTTTTCCCAATTTTTCTTTTGTATATTTGTTCTATATCTTTTCTCTTTTCTCTTTTTTTTCATCATTTTTTCATTTTTCTTCATTTTCATTTTTCTTCATTCTCTTTTTCTTTTATTTTCATTTTTTTTTCTTTTTATCTTTTTCAATCTTCTCTTTTCTTTTCTTTTCTTTTCATTTGATTGTTCATAATCGATTTTGAGAGAGGGGTATGAATGAATAATACAATAAGGCTCAAAAGGGGTAGCAAGGTAAAGTGTTTGGATAGAGAAATAAAATGCCTTCATCATTTCAATTTCAAAATTATGACAAATACAACTGTATATATGAAAAAGGAATGATACATAGTATCTCTTGACTGCATCGGAGTTGATAGTAGTCTCTACACATTTTCCTTCCACATCTATTAGATATAAAGCTCTGTTGGACAATACCCGAGACACCATGAATGGCCCTTACCAATTAGGTGCAAACTTTCCTTTTGCTTCGGCCCAGTGTGGTAAAATACGTCTTAACACCAACTGTCCAACTTCAAATTGACATACTTTCTTGTTATATGCTCTGGCCATCCTTCGTTGGTACAACTGTCCGTGGCATACTGCTGCTAACCTTTTTTCATCGATCAAGCTCAATTGTTCTAGCCGGGCTTTTACCCATTCATCATCATCAATTTCAGCCTCAGCTATAATCCAGAGGGAAGGTATTTCAATCTCTGCAGGTATTACTGCCTCCGTTCCGTACACCAATGAGTAAGGAGTTGCACCAATTGAAGTACGCACAGTAGTACGATAACCCATTAGAGCAAAAGGTAATTTTTCATGCCACTGTCTTGACTCTTCCACCATTTTCCTGAGAATCTTCTTAATGTTCTTTTTTGCAGCCTCAACTACTCCATTTGCTTTAGGCTGATAAGGTGTAGAGTTACAGTGCAAGATTTTGAACTTTTGACATGCCTCTGCCATGAGGTGACTGTTAAGATTTGCTCTGTTATCCGTGATAATCACTTTGGGAATTCTGAAGCGACAAATGATATTTGTATGTATGAAATTTACTACCTCCTTCTTTGTTACTGCTTTAAATGTCTTTGCCTTCACCCATTTAGTGAAATAATCAATAGCTACTAGGATAAACCCGTGCCTATTAGATGCTGCGGGTTCTATTGGACCGATGACATCCATACCCCAAGCGACGAATGGCCATGGTGCTGACATTGTATGCAACTCATAGGGCGAGGAATGAATCAAATCTCCATGTATCTGGCATTGATGGCATTTCCGCGCATACCTAATGCAATCCCGCTCCATGGTGAGCCAATAGTATCTAGCCCTTAGTATTTTCTTGGCCAAAACATATCCATTCATATGAGGTCCACAAGCTCCTGCATGTATTTCAGCCATGATTGTAGTGTCATGCTGTGCATCTATACATCTCAGTAAACCCAAATCCGAGGTTCTCTTGTATACAACTCCTCCGCTGAAGAAAAATCCACTCTCTAGTCGCGTTATAGCCCATTTCTGATCTCCCGTGGCTTGCGTTAGGTACACCCCCATCCTCAAATATTCTTTAATATCATGGAACCATGGCTCACCATCAATTTCCTCTTCTACTATGAAATAATATGCATTTTGATCACGAACTTGTATCTGCACTAGATCTATATAGGTTTTGTCCGGATGGTGCAACATGGACGACAATGTGGCCAGGGCATCTGCATGCATTCTTGGGATATGCTTGAACTCTATGGACTGAAACCTCTAAGATAGTTCACGCAGACACTGTCGATATGGTATAAGTTTCAAATCCCTTGTCTCCCGTTCACCTTGAATTAGATGTATCAAGAGATCCGAGTCACCCATGCCAAAATCTCTCGAACACCCATGTCTATTGCCATTCTTAATCCTAATATACATGCTTCATACTCGGCCATGTTATTAGTACAGAAAAAGTGGAGCTGAGCGGTAACAGGATAATGCTGACCCGTTTCTGAAATGAGCACTGCTCCAATTTCGACCCATTTGCTATTGATGGCCCCATCAAAGTATAGTTTCCAGCCCAGCTTGTCAACTTGTTCCAATTCCTCAATATTCGTTGTCTCCTCATCAAGAAAATATGTCTTAACGGTTCATACTCATCATCAACTGGATTTTCTGCCAAATCTTCAGAGACTGTTTGTGCCTTCATTGCAGTGCGGGTTACATAAAAAATATCAAACTCTGTAAGTAGAACTTGCTATTTAGCGAGACTTCCTGTGGTCATAGGCTTCTGGAAGATGTACTTCAGTGGATCCAACCGAGATATAAGATAAGTGGTATAAGCCGACAAGTAATGTTTCAACTTCTGTGCAACCCATGTTAAAGTACAACATGTTCTTTCCAGCTGAGTGTATTTTACCTCGTAAGATGTAAATTTCTTACTAAGATAGTATATTGCTTGCTCTTTCTTCCCGGTTTAATCATGCTTCCCCAGTACACATCCAAAAGAATTATCCAATACAGTTAGTTAAAGGATCAAGGGCCTTCCAGGTTGTGGAGGAACCAACACAGGAGGATTGGCCAGATATTTCTTGATTTTTTCAAATGCATATTGACATTCCTCATTCCAATTCACCGCAACATCTTTCTTTAATAATTTTAAAATGAGCTCACAGGTCGATGTCAACTGAGCAATAAATCTACTAATATAATTCAACCTGCCCAACAAACTCATCACCTCTTTCTTGTTCTTTGGCGGAGGCAAGTTTTGAATTGCTTTTATCTTTTACGGGTGTAATTCAATACCATGCCGGCTTACTACGAACCCCAATAACTTTCCTGATGGTACTCCAAAAGCACATTTTGCTGGATTAAGCTTGAGATTATATCTTCGAAGCCCTTGAAAAAACTTTCTCAAGTCTTTGACATGATCACACTGCTTTTTGGACTTGATAATAACATCATCCACATACACCTCAATCTCTCGATGTATCATGTCATGAAACATAGTGGTCATTTCCCTCATATATGTAGCTCCGGCATTCTTCAACCCAAACGGCATTACTCTGTAGCAATATGTCCCTCAATGTATGAGAAAGGCTGTCTTTTCTGCATCTTCTTCGTCCATCATGATCTGATGATAACTCGCATAACAATCCATAAAAGAACCAATCTCATGTTTGGCACAATTGTCAATCAATAGGTGGCAATGGAAAATCATCCTTTGGACTGGCTTTATTGAGGTCTCGATAATCAACACACACTCTAGTTTTTCCGTCTTTCTTTGGAACATGCACAACATTGGCTAACCAGGTGGGATACTTGGTGACCCGTATGACCTTTGCATCAAACTACTTATTGACCTCTTCTTTTATTTTCACACTGATATCCGTTTTGAAATTTCTTAACTTTTGCTTAACTGGCCGGCATTCTGGATAAATGGGAAACTTATGTACCACCAAGTCAGTACTAAGCCCGGGCATGTCATCATAAGACCAAGCAAATATGTCCTTTTACTCATGCAATAACCTGATCAAATCTTCTCTGAGTGAAGTCTCTAAGTGTACACTAATCTTTGTTTCCCGAATATTCTCCTCATTTCCCAAATTAATAGACTCCGTCTCATTTAAGTTAGGTTTGGGTTTCTCTTCATAATGGCTCAAATCCATACTAATTTCCTCCAACACTTCCTCATCCTCATATTCCACTTCATATTCATTTTCAATTTCTTGTATATCTATCCGATTATCAAGACTAGACCAGGGATCATTCATGCATGACACATCATTGAAATCAGCAAATACTGGACTGTACAAGAAAAGAGAAGAAAAATAAAATAAGGCTAAAAATAGAGGAAGAAAGAAATTGCGATTCATTAAACTTTGAAAGGTAACAAGGTTTGGATACATTTGACTAGACGGAACATAGGATTACAATTTTAGAAACAAGACGGTTTTGGGAATGGAATATTAAAAACTAACTACCACAACTCACTCCAGATTGGAAGAGGAGTAGCTTCCCAGTTATTTAGCCTGATGTGGGGTCCAACAAATTGAACATCCATCTTACTTGTTCCCTCGGCTGCTTCTATCATATTCACGCCTTCAAACAACCTCTCAAACCTTGCTAATAGCTCTTCATCCGGCCTTATCTCTGTAGGGCCCGGCATGACAGTTGCCAGACGTCTTTGTGTACCAGGCTTGACAAAGGAGTAGGATAGTTTTGGGATAGGTTTAGGGAGGGTCAACCCTTTCTTTTTCAATATTTTGGCTCTCTATATATCAATGATGGTTAGCTTGAATCCCAGGCCGAAAGTGTTAGTGCTACCCGGAAGATGATCTGTTGTGTTATACCTTACAAGGCAATTCCTAGACCTTTTCCCGGAGAGAACCAATTCTTTATCATTTGTTTGGCAAACATGACCGCTGTAGGTGGTCATTTTGGGTACTGGGATATTTTCTACTTCAGATATTTTGTTCACATTCACGGTGTCCATCACTTGGTACACCCAAGGACCTTTGTATCCTTCAAATTCTTTGAATGGCGTGATGGCATTACAAACATTATCTTCCCCGTGCACTACTATCTCTTGCTGATCCCACTCAAACTTCACAATTTGATGTAGTGAAGATGGAACCGCTTATGCAGTGTGGATCCATGGACGTCCTAACAGGAGGTTATAGGACACAACAACGTCCAACACTTGAAACTCCATGGTGAAATCCACCGGTCCGATGGCGAGTTCTAGTATGATATCTCCTACGCTGTTCTTTCCAACTCCGTCGAACCCCCTCACACATACACTATTTATGTGAATCCTCTCGTGATCAACTTTTAGTTTTCCTAGAGTAGACAAAGCAGAAATATTAGCACTCGACCCGTTATCGACCAAGACACGAGTCACCACTGATTCCTCACACTTTACCATGAGTTATAATGCCTTATTATGTTCTGTCCCCTCTAGTGGTAGCTCATCGTCTGAGAATGTTATCCTATTTGCCTCAAAAGTTTTGTTTGTAATCTTCTCCAAATGATATACCGAGATTTTTTCTGGTACGTGAGCTTCATTTAGGATCTTCATTAATGCCCTTCGGTGTTCATCGAAATGAATCAACAGAGATATCAAAGATATTTGAGCGGGTGTCTTCCTGAATTGCTCAACTAGTGAGTAATCTTGAGCTTTCATTTACTTTAGGAATTCCTCAGCTTCTTCCTCGGTGACCGCTTTCTTCACATAAGCTGGATTTTCTTTCACCAGTTACGCCTTTGTCAAATCATCAGGGTAATATCGCCCAGACCGGGTCAAACCATGAGTTTCGCAGATTTCCCCCTTGACTTCTTTCCCTTTGTACATAACAGTTACCTTGTCATAATTCCAAGGTACAACTTTGGTATTCACAATCAACATCTTAACAATTGGCTTGATAACAACTGGTTCTATATAAGCCCCTTTCACAGTCAGCATGGGCTTCACCCCTGGTACTATCACTTTTACCGGCTCGGGCTCAATCATCACTGATGGATATTTTGCTGGTGTCTCGATTGAAACTTTCTCATCCCAACTTTCTCCCCCGCCTTGTTGTTTGCTTTGATTGTTAGCACAGTTTGAGAGGGGTTTTTACAGCTTTCTCCTTGTACTAGCTCTATCATATGTGTTTCATGCTGCACCGACAAAGGATTTTGCGTTATATTGGGAGTCTCAGGTGCTTGCACCTCAATTCTTCTAGAGTTAATTAGTTCTTGTATTGCAGTCTTTAGGTGGCAACATTTCTCTATATCATGTCCCGGTGCCCCAGAACAGTATTCACAATGGATGGATTGATCTAAGTTTCTCGGTGGAGTATTGGGAATTTTAGGCTCATAGGACTCAGCATTCCCAATTGTCTCAGTCGGTGGAAGAGGCTAGTTTATGATTCTCCTAGAAGAGCGAATGTTTTCTTTCTCTAAGCCCTATCACTTTTCACTTCAAGGTCAGGACGAAAACTGGTTCGGTTAGGATTTCTGTAGGTTTTTGATGGTGGTAGGCATTTTAGGCATGGTAGACATTTTGAAGAGCTGGGGCTCGCCATGAAGGTGGAGGCGGCGGGTAAGACTGAGCATGTTGGACAGAAAATTGAGGACCATTTGGAGGATAATAATGTAGAGGTGGGTTATATGATGCTGGTGGATATAGTTGGTATGGGCGAGGTTGGTGATGATATGGGTTGGGGCCCTGGGACCAAGATCTTCCCTCTATAACCGCCACTTCTTCTTTCTTCTTCTTCCCAATTGATCCTCCCGTCCTCGTCTGAATTGCTTGATTTGTAGCCGTGATGGCTGAGTAACTCATAATCTTGTTCGTTTTCAGACTTTCTTCCACAAAACTCCCCATCTTCACTACCTTATTAAATGTCTTTCCGATTGCAGACACCAGATGCCCGTAGTATGTCGGCTCCAAATCTTGTAAGAAACAATCTACCATTTCTTCTTCTTTCATTGGTGGATCCACAAGGGCTGCCTATTCCCTCCACCTGAAACCATACTCCCGAAAGCTCTCTCCGGGTTTCTTTTACATTTTGGTCAATGACAATCTATCAGGGATGATTTCCAGATTATATTGAAAGTGGTTCACCAATGATTGAGCCAAATCGTCCCAAATGAACCATCGGGTATGATCTTGACAGGTGTACCATTCCAATGCTGAGCCAGTGAGGCTTTGACTGAAGTAGGCCATAAGTAGTTCATCCTTTCCCCCAGCTCCACGCATTTTGCTGAAATATCCTCTCAGATGGGCCACTGGATCACCATGGCCATCATACATGTCAAATTTTGGCAATTTAAACCCAGCGGGTAGCTGTACCTCAGGGAAAAAACACAAGTCCTTGTATGCCACACTAACTTGGCCTCCCAAACCCTTTATATTACGAATCGACTGCTAAAGGCTCTTCATTTTCCTGGCCATCTCCACTTGTTCAG
The DNA here is from genome assembly GCA_032618575.1 of Nicotiana noctiflora. Classification (NCBI taxonomy): domain Eukaryota; kingdom Viridiplantae; phylum Streptophyta; class Magnoliopsida; order Solanales; family Solanaceae; genus Nicotiana; species Nicotiana noctiflora. Next base: position 77,239 of record JASVEL010001680.1, read on the forward strand.
GGTTTCTAGCAGGTTTCTCCTCCTCCGTCATGTCGACAAGTGGGGTGTAAGAATCAGGTTGTCTGAATGTGGGTTTTGGAGGGTAGTAATGATTATCCTTGATATGAAATACAGGCTCACTAGAGGATTTATGTAAAGTGGCTGGTGGTGGTGCCACATACACGGGAGCGGCCTGGGGTGGTGGTGACGGAGCTTGTTTAGGTAGTGAGGGTGGCACTTGTGATGTAGTGGCGTAATAGTGTAGGTAAGTAGGATATGTAGAAGATGAATTCATGGTGGGTGGACCTTGGTTCGGGTTTGAGGGAGGAATATATGTGGGGTTAGCTAGGTAAGTAGGTAAGGGTTGCCCCCTTGACCAAGCCTGATACATTTCCGACATCTATTGTTTCAACTTACACACTTCTTCCTTCATGCTTTTCACATCTATTACTTCCTCCTCCTGCACGTGATCCATGATTGTCGGCTCAATTTCTTGGGTCACTGCTTTTGTCATGCTTTTAGAATGAGTGTTGTAGTTGTGATGTGCCAGAATGCCAGTTGCTAACTGTTTTATCTGATACTCATCAACGACAAAAACTTGTTAATAGTTAGATCATAATAGATAAACATCTCAAGTTTTTTTAAAAACACAATCTTTGCCCAGGAATTATGCGTCATCCCGGCATTATTGTTCTTCTTTTGACTCGCCAATTCTCTTTTTCGGCTTTTCTTTTCTTTTGCTTCCACTCATCACAGTTTTCATTGTTTCTTTTTCCCTTTTTTTTCTTTTTTTTTCTTTCGTTTTATGATCCTATATGTTTTCCTATCGCACATGCAATTTGCATGCAAGGGAAAAATAATGACAATTTTGGATTTTCATTGATATTCAAACATTGATTACAAAAGATAATGTTGTACTACAACCTTCTAGATGCAGAAAAATAGAAATACAAAAATGCATGCCCTAAGAATACATTAAAGCCCCTAGTGGCCGCGAGACATCGTTCGGTCTTACCGCGGGCCTATATGCTAATCCCTTTTGGAGTTTGTCCAGTTCAGTCATCACTTATTTCAGAAAGATCATTGCTGTTGCGGTAAACGTAGACTGGGTCATATCCTCGCACAATTGGCATTTCTGCGTAATGTAGTGAGCAATATTGACAATTCTTTCCCTGATGACCACTTTCTCTTGAAGCAATCTCCCAATCTCTTCGGCACGAGCATCCAAGGTTTGCTGGCTCTTCTTTTGAAGTTGTTGTAGCTCTAATTCTAACCGAACCATGGCCATGTAGCAATGCTCTCTCTCTATATCAAATTCTTTGGTTTGTTTGCTACTTTTGACCTCGGCCGTAACAATCTTCTTCCTTAATCAAGCTACTTCAACATTATGTTCGTCCTTTCAATGTCGAATCATCCGGGACCTTTCTTCGGCATTCTTGGCCAATTGTTTCCAAACCCCAACTAATTCCGTCTCAGCTTTATCTAGATCAAAGCTATAATCGTTCACCTTGCACCGTAGATTTTGAATTAGTTTTTCATCCCGGGCAAGTCGAACTGGGGTTTTGGTTGTTGTTCTAATTTTCGCAATCTGAGCCTTCAATGTATCATTCTCTTTCCTCAGCTATTTCTTTTCACCCTCATCGGCTGCTGCTTGTAAGCTGCTTTCAAATTTAAGGTCCTGAAATTGTTTTTCCAACATGTTGATTCAGGCTCGATATTCATTTTCCTTGGCCAGCCAATCACTTTGTTCCCTCGATTGCTCAGCAAATTCTTGAATATGAGGCCTCTTCGTCGGTGTCTCATGCTCAACATCTCTACGGTACCATGCAGAATATCCCGGTGATACTTCACCTCTAGGTCCATTCTCAGACATTGGCACTTATTCCATATTTCCCAAATTTTTGCTTCAGGGAATTGCTCATCGGGTCTGATCTCTATTGCTTGAAGGTTGTGGTCCCCATCTTTCGGCATAATATGATATCTTCTGAGTTGCCTTAATACTCAGTATGGCGCATAAGGTTGGATACTCTTGAGACCCATTAAAAGGAAATACGACCCTTCTGCTAGCATATATATGACTTCATTGAGGGGCAACCATCTATACGCCAATTCTATCTGGCTATTAGTCATTGATCGGAAATATGTGATCCAACCCTTCGACCCTTCTAGCAACTTGGCCTCTTTTGTTCTCACGTAGAATTCTTCGATACATGTCTTTTCAGACGATCCATAGCTTGAAACTGAGGGTGGCGGCATAAATGCTCTATCATCCACATCTGAAGTAGTATATTACACCCCTTGAAGAACTCTTCTCCCGCTTTGCAGGTCGTGAGAGCACGGAAGATATCAACCACTACCATTGGTGCCAAAGTACTGATATCCTGGGTAAAGGCAATTCCGGTAACTCTAATGTCGATGTTCCCGTCTTTCCTCGGAAATATGATTAACCCCAAAAAGGCTACCATAAAGGCGAAATGCCTGTGTTGCTACCATTTAGCCTGGTTCGATTTGCTGTAGAGTTTGTTCGTTGGAACATTAAATCCTCCAACGTGGCCATATTTGTGGTATATAAAGTTCATGGTGCAGAACACATGGACCAAATCTTCATTGTGAACATTTCTGGCGACCATTATGGAGTCGAGGAATCTATGCACAGTGATAGCCTTTGGAGCAACCGGATACTTATCTTTTAAGGGAACCTCACCCTTTCCGATGTAGTTAGCAATTTCTCCAATGTCGAAGTAAGCTCAAAGTCCGAGAAGTGGAGCATGTTGTGTGCACGATCCCAGCAGGCAACTAAATCTCGGATAATATCACCTCGAGGTACTATGTCAAGCAGCCTAGTAAGATCTTTCAAATATTTGTTGACCCAATCCTGTCCATCTTGGCCTAAATCATTCCACCACACTCGTAACTCCAAAGGGATCTTGTTCATTAGTGCAAAGGGTTCATTTTGTATTGTGCTCATCCTGCACATTTATTAAAGGCGATTTATTTAACTCAAAAAGAAAACAAAAATCTTTTCAAGCAAAATTTTCATTATTTCAAAAGAATCAACCTTTCCCTATTTCATTCGAAAATTTCAAGGCTATTATTATTAAAATAAAAATGACTTTAAAAGCGGCCATTTTTGCACAAACAGCCTTCCGGCAACCTTTCGGAACATTCGGCTATTTTCAAAAATGGCATCACTTTGATTTTATTGATAAAACTAAAAATTCGACATTTTTTTGTTATTTATAAAAAGGGGTGGTTGGACCCGTCACGGGTTGCCTACATATCTAACCTAGTGGTGAGAATCAAACCAGCGTAGTTCGGTCAAATTATTTTAAGACCAACTATTTCGACAAAATTATTCCGACTATTTTCTAACTTTCCATTTCAAAATTTGATACCATTTCGTCACTATTTCAGTATTGCTATTCTAAAAGTCGCTATTTTTCTCTTTTTTTTGTTTTTTTTTTGTTTTCAGGTATTTAGCCGGTCAGCATAATAGCCCGGGACAAATAAATGCAACATATAATCATGCTCGGTCTTTGATATCCGGGTCACCTGTCCTAGACGGACCCAACCTCTATGTTGAGTCCCCTAAGTCAGATATGATGCAAATAATCGTCCTAAATCTAGGCTCAATATCCTGATTTTTATTTGTTCTAGACTGTGTACCCGAGCGGACAACTCGGATCGAGGAGGGGGCTACGTACTGGGGACCCGCGGTCCGGCTTTGTAACTTATCCAGCCTATATTTCTTATTGGGTATGACTTAACAGAAAGGGGAGTCTCAACCAGTAAGCACATCCTCGGAGGTAAGAAGAGAAGGGTTTTCACCACAATTTTATATATACAATTCACGTAATATCAAAGCGGTAAACATATAACATGTTGATCAAAGCATATAATGAAATTAGATATAATCAAAAGCGGCAATTTAATGAGCTCGAATTCTTAAACCCTGAACAGAAGTTTTGGGTTTCTTATCCCCAGCAGAGTCGCCAGAGCTGTCACACCTCCATTTTCTTTACGTCCCAATTATTTACTACTACACCCCGGGAAAGGATATAATAATAATAGAGAAGGAGTTTTTCAAATTAAAGGACATTCGGAACGGGATTTTTTATTAATTTTCAGAGTCGTCACTTGGGAAAATAATGGTGTCCCAAGTCACCGATTTAATCCCGAACCGTGGAAATTATGACTCCGTTTAACAGTCCGTGAAACTAGAAATCCGGAAAAGGAATTCTGTTAACCTGGGAGAAGGTATTAGGCATTCCCAGTTTCCGTAGTTCTAGCACGGTCGCTCAACTGCCGTATTTGTTTTATTTGATTTGTATGCTTCAATTTTCAAATGCTATTAATATTCCGCTTTGTTAGTTTTTGGACTTGCGACGTCATGAAAACGCATTTCAAGTCACACCGCAATAGTACGCATGTGACTTTAGTGCATTTCAGCTTCGCCGGCATTTAAGATTTGGGTCACATAAAATGTACACCCGTATTAGGAACATAATTTTATTTTATCATGCCTATAACATCTACGTCTTTATTATCTTCGGGAAGGACCGTGAAATTCGCTAAATGGTCCCTCCGAGTCTAACATTTTTATATTGAAATCCATTTGGGGGCCCCGTATATTTTTCATGTTCGGAACGAGGCTCATCCCTTATATTTTAAGGCTCAATCCTATTTATATACTATGTTTTCTATTTTTTTTGTTTTTTCCTTCCTAATATGCATCTATTTTTAGTATTTTTTCAAGGCTATAATGTTTGGATTCCAGGCCATTATTTATCATTGGGGCCTGAACTTTAGACTGCCTTAGCAGTCCATTATTAGGGATATTTGGGCTTCAGAAGCCCAACGCACGCTACTATCCCCACTTGATAACACAAGCATCTTATTAATTGGACCTGGGCCTATATTTGTGATCAGGCCGAGAGTATATGAATAAAATTAAGAACAAACTAACAGTTTCAGAACATTATTTAAACAGATGTTTTTCAAATAATAGATAAAATCAGTAAACTCATATTATTCATAAGGGTACCAAGTTACATTTCAATCACTACTAGTTTAAGTAATTAACTAAAGTACTAACACCATGATTTGTGTCAATATTTTTATACTAACTAAACATGCTTGAGTTATTAATAATCACAAAAATATAAAACAATTCTGTACCTAAGTCGTTTATTAAGTGAAGCTAGGCGATGATATTATTTAAACTTGAACTACTTATTCCCTTTATAATTAAATTGGTCTAGATTCAGAATTAAGTTAACATGAGTAGTTTGATACCAATTCATACGTCCGGTTTCAAAATCGTATTTTTATTTACCTAAGTGTGTTAACTTCATTTTATCATGTTTTAGTTTTGAATTAGGTGATAAGCTGTATCTAACGAATGATCTACACCTAACTACAACATTAGCTACTCTACTTTAATCTAAATCAAAGTCATATGTTTGTTAATTATTAAAACCAATACCTAACGAATTACAATAATTTCTACGAAACAAAAACTACTTCTAAAAAGAAGAAACAGAAACAACTTCGTCAATTAAACTTCAATTCTTCATTCATAAATCTCAATTACACCTCCAGGAAACAAATGTGTACCTGATCAACGAAAATGAACCGGTGAGTTCTAAGGGGATGAAAAGAAAAAGCAATCAGCAATGGTAACAACAGAGAAACACCAACAATCAATAGATTAACAAAACAACAAATCCCCAAGCTCAATAAACAAATAGCAATCAACTTCGAGAATAATAAAAAATCCAAGCAAGTGAGAACAAAACAGCAGAGAAATACCAGCCAAAGATCCCAAAGCAACAATTCTCGAATTGATGATCAAGTGGACAAATAGTATCAGCTGAATCTCTCTTTCAGTTGTCAAAGATGGAACCAACAGAATTCAACCCTTTTAACTATCAAAATTCGAACTGTCAAAATCTGGAGATGTGGAACCAATGTGTAACCCCCTTTTCAGGCTTATAGAAGCTTATTTATAGAGGTATTTTGGGGGGGGGGGGGGGGTAATTTCAAATAATTTAATTCTATTCCCCCCCCCCTATTCTTTTCAATTAATTACAGTATAGTCCATTAAAATTGTATCGAAATGCCCTAGAACCCCTGCTAGAAGGTTCTAGGAAGTTCTATTAGGTAGGTTTTACCCAATTACCCTCACTTGCTAAGGTTTATTACACAAATCCCTTTTAACTCTACCTAGTATACCCCTTTTTATTCAAGTAATTTCAGAAATACCAAGCACTAAAGTCATTTTTATCCTTATAGGCTCTATTTAATCCACAATAATGCCATTTACCCTTCCCCTTTTACCCATTGCTTTTGATTATTATTACACGACCTGTCTTAGGTCTGGTAGGACTAGGGTGGCATGTATTTAACAAATAGCCACTAATCAAACATGTCTTTTAAGACTTAATCAATTTCAGACTAAAGCTTTTTCAATTTTAACCACTTTTACAAATAGCCATAAATCAGAACACAACCACTAATCAGAACATAGCCACTAATCAAAACCCATACTTAACTCACAAATATAGCCACAAAATATTTATACACATGACCTAAGTATACATAAGCACTCAAAGGTTCAAAATGAACTAACATATAAATAAAGTTACAAATATAGCCAGATTCATGTTGTATTGAACATATAACCTTAAACACGAATTAACTTTCAATTAATTGGAACTCAGATAAAAAGTTTGATAATGGTTGAATTCCAAGTAACTAAAACCCAATCGAGACAGAATATAATGAACAATCACATAAAATTGGCTAATTAGCACATGATTCATGAGTAGTTAATATCAGAATCCTAAGAACACTTAGATAATTTCAGGCATGTATAAGATTCAGGGCTCGCATGAACGAGTATGAATTAAATAGAGATAGATTCATATTTTAGACATGCATAAGAACATATTCAGACAATCATGATAGGCATGTAAAGAAGCAAGTTTCAGAAAACATAACACCAACGAATGAAAGCAAAGGTGGGGGATACTTAGCTTTTTCAGGCCTTTTCTTTTTCTTTTTCCTTTTCTTTCTTTCTTCTTTGTTATTTTCATTTTTCTTGATTTGCAGAGTTTCGAAGATTGTTAGTCTTCAGAGTGGTAAATCCTCCAAACGGGGCTTTTGGGGTTTTATTTGAGTGTATGAGAGGGATCAGGAGACCCAGGATAAGGTTTTAGGAGTAGGTTTGTTTTTGGGTACTCGCCAGAGTATGGTTCTGGTGAGTGTTTTTTGGATATTCGAAGGGTTTGGGACTTATTCGAGGGAAACCACGTAGATAGTGTGGTAGATAGCTTCAAGGTGGTCAAATGGTGTTATTTGGGGACCTTGGTTCATATCCTAAGTGGTCACCGGCTAGGGTTCCGGCGACCGGATTTTCAAGACTTAGGGAAACTGTTGGTCTTTTGGTCGGGATTAATGGGGGTTAAGGGTTGTTTGGTGGTGAGAAGGTTGTTTTGGGGGTTGGCTTAGGCCGGAGATGGAGGTCTGGGGTGACCTCCGATGGTCTTCATGGGAGACGGTGAGGAGAGGAAGAAGGAGATTAGGGCAGCTAGGGTTTTTCATATGAAATGTGTGTGTGCATAATGAGGGGGCAGACGGTGAGGGTATAATATATGTTAAAGTGATGTTATTAATTCCTGGCCATTGGATTTGATGAGATAAACGACTAGGATCCCTTGGCCTCAAAACGGTGTCGTGTATTTAATTTCATTGTGTCCGTTAGATTGATATTTTGAACGGTTGAGATTAAACACCCTAAGCTATGTCGTTTAGTTAATTGGCTCATCAGCCTTGTCCGTCTGATCAAATGCATTGTACGGCTGTGATTGAATGCTTATACTATGTTGTTTTATTTGAAAGGGGACCGCCTCACCAAGTCCGTTTATTGAATTCATCAACGGCTTAGATTTATTGCTCCACACAGTGTCGTTTGGTTCAAAGGCTAGGCAGACCGGCTTGTTTCATTTTGGGCCTGGTCTGTGTAATTTGACTATGTATTTTTGTATTTTGGCCCAAATTAATTATGCAATGTATTTTTTGTGTTTTTTTTATTATTTTAACTTGTATTTTATTTAATTTCTTGTATTTTTTCCTTTGTATTTATTTGCAACTGATATATTTAATTTATTTTTCCATTTTTGTATTTTTTCTTGATTTTCTGATATTTTTGTATTTTTTGCTTAATTTTCTAATTTCCTAGCATTTATTCTACAATTTTTGTGATATTTGACTAATTAATTCCTTTTTGTATTTTCATTTCAATTTTATTTCAAACAAACACTAGTATTTTACACAAATCAAACAATTGCAAACAAAATCATTTTTGTATTATTTTTTTATATATTTTGGAATTCAATTGCTTGGGACAAAAATCACGTGCTCACAATCATCATGACTTTTAATTCTTCATTTTCCTTTGTTCGGACTGGAGTGTTGCCCCTAATGTGATTCACCTTTGCTCGCTTGACTCGGCATTTCTTGAAGACTGATTAGAAGGTCTTTCTTTGGACCGTAATGTGGCTTTTGGATGGGTTTAGAAAGAAGGGTATAAAGGCTCAACATATTTCAACGTGGGTTAAAGATTACAACTTTCGGAATCATATCTTCCACAACAACATAACTTCTGCCCCAGTTTTATTTTTGGGGGATTCTTGAACTTTACTTCTGTTGTGACTGAACCTCAGTGAGGCTGCCTACGTACTCTTTCGTGATCAAGTCAAACGTAGTTCATATGACTACATTTGTTGTTGCGATGTTTTCCTTTGTTCCATTCTTCTTTCTTTTTTTTCATCTTCTTTCTTTTCTCTTTTCTCTTTTATTTTTCTTTTATTTTTCTTTTCTTTTTTTCTTTTTCTTTTTTTTTATTTTCTTTTTATTCTTTTCCCCTTTATTTTGTTTCTCCACTGGATTTCCCCGCTCAATCCTCAATTTTTGTTTTTGATTCCGACAGAGAGATATGAAAGAAAATATAATAAGGCTCAAAGGGATAACAAATGATAAAGTGTTTGGATAGCCGAATAAAATGCCTTCGTCATTCCAATCCTCAAAACATACCAAGTACAAACTATATAGTTAAACACCTTTCGGCTGATTCACATATTTGCCTTCTGTATTTGTCGATTCTTAGTGCCATTGGGCAACAATCTCAATACCACGAATGGTCCCTTTAGCCTTGGGGTACTCTTGCCTTTGGCTTTAAACCGATGAAGCATGATGCATTTCCACAGTATTTCTTTATGTTATATTTTCCAGTTTCACTTGGTTCAGGCTTCAAAGTATTCCAATATATTTCATTTCTTCCAAATACCTTTATATTGTTTCATTGCCAAATTGACTTTTAAAACCATGCTGAGAATTATGTGCATGTCATGTTGCTGAAATCAGTTATGAGAAGAATTGTAAAGTTATTAGAAATAGAGTGACTAAAATGACAGGAAATAGAGAGTTGTATTAAATTGAGGGGTTGAAACAACAAGACAAACAACAAAACAAACATACTAGACTAGAATTATAAACTTAGACGGCACTAAACAACTTTACTACTAAACAAAGCAAAGTGGAAAGATAGAAGGGTTTTGACTCCCAAGACAATGTCCGGATTACAACCCTGAAATAACCCGGGCAACAAAAATGACACCAAAATAAACCACCAAAACTCCAAGAGATGGACTGCCTTATCAATTACCAAGCATGGCATCTTAGCCACTGAGTTCTGAATTAATGATGCCAAGACCACTTTCTGTTTCAATATCTTCAACTTCACTTGACGATTTCCCAAGAAGATTCTCATCCCCCACGTCACCGGGCATCATTCCGACCAAGTGTGCCTCCTTATGTAATGGATGGAACATGATATTTTGAATGCCATTGTCTTGAATTAAATTTTCTTGGATCATCCTTTATATTTCTCTTTTCAAATCCCAACAATTTTCCACATTGTGCCTAAGAGCATTGGAGTGGTATTCACACCTTTTAGATGAGTCAAAGCTTCTCGCACGTCGATCCACCTGATTTGGAAGAATGGGTGCAATCATGTCATGTTGTTTTAACTTCTTAAACAATCTTGCGTAAGACTCTCCTGTTGGTGTAAAATTATCTTTCAACTTTTGTTACCTTCCATTCCCCTGGCCTGGATGTGGGTTATAAGGTACTTGAAAATTTTGCGGAGGCTGGTGGAGATTTTGTGATGTTCGTGCTCGGTTTCTTGGGTAATTTGAGGGTTGGGCAACATACTGTACTGGATCAACAGAGTATAAAAAGGGGAAATGGAAAACCTTATGGGACTGCACATACCTTCGAGATGTTCTCCTAGGATCTCTTCTCGACCCTGATATCATCATGATTTCTTCATCCCTCCTGTTTGCATCACCAAATTCAATTTGGACAGCATGGGCTGCATCTTTGAGAGCTTCTTGAGTTATAATTCTGCCTGTCTTAAGACCATTTTCCACCATTTCTCCCATTTTGATTATTCTTCAAAGGATTTACCAACTAGGGACATCATGTTTTGAAAGTAATCTAGCTCTTGAGCCTGAAGGAAAACAATAACTCTTGGTCATCCATGGGTGGCCTAGCTCTAGTTGCCTGGTCTCTCTATTTGATGGCATATTCTCTAAAACTTTCAGTTGGTTTCTTTTTTAGTTTAGAAAGGGAAATACGGTCTGGGGAAATATCGATATTGTATTGAAACTGTTTGATAAAGACCCGTTACATATCATCCTAGGTACCAACAAGATGTGTCTTTATCCCAAAACCATTCAGATGCTACTCCCGAGAGGCTTTCCCTGAAATAAGTTAAAAGCAATTCTTCATTTCTTCCCACACCTCTCAATTGGTTGTAATACCTTTTTAGGTGAGCTATGGAGTTACCATGTCCATCATACTTTTCAAATTTGGGAACCTTAAAACCAGGCGGCAAGTGGATATTGGGGAACATATATAGATCTCTGAAGGCAACACTCTTTTGATCAGCCATTGCTTGCGTGTTTTTCAGCTGTTGTTCTAATCTTTTCACTCTTTGGGCTATTTCTTCATGTACCCTCTTTCGAGTAGGCTTCTCGATGTTCACAGTAAGATCAAATGAGTACGAGTGGTACTCGAAAAAGTGGTACTGTTCTTGATGTATAGCAAATTGTGATTCATGAGAAGGCTGTCCTTGGCTATTGGCCCATGCTTGGCACATTTTGGTCATTTGTTGTTTCAGTGTTCTATTTTCTTCAACTACAGTAGACCCTTGTTGAAATCTCTAACCCTGAGTCTCTTGAACACTCGTAACATCTTCGATGTCAGTTATCATTTCCCTTGGATCTTGTTTTCCAATTTACCATAACCAACCACCTCAACTTTCTAAATTAACAAAATGAAACCACCATGTTTGCATTAAGGATTTTTTCTTATTGGTTTCCTTTATTTTTATGCTATTTTCTTTTCTTTTTGCCTTTTTGTGGGTTTCCCCCTTTTTTCTTGTCTTATGGTCGAATCCTATGTGGATTGCCTACATGTCATGACACCGGATGGATCAAACCGAACGTAGTTCTTGAAAATTAATGCAAAATCTTCTTTTGTTTCAAATGGTTTTTTCTTGACTGGAAACTATAGAAGTGGACTTATGTGACGACCCGGCCTGTCGTCACGGGAATTACAACCCCGTTACCTTGCATTTATGATTTTTTTTGCTTTCATATCGGTGTTAGAGTCTATCAGGTGAGTTGGGTGTGATTTGGGTCGAAAATGAGGAATATAGCCTTTTTGAAGGAAGCTTGAATGTGGAAAGTCAACTTGGAGTTGACTATTTAGTTAGAGGGCTCGGAATCATATTCTAATGATTTGGTTAGTTCCGGGAGGTGATTTGTGACTTAGGGGAGCGATCAGAATTGAATTTGGAGGTCCGGTGTAGAAATAGGCTTGAATTGGCTAAGGTTGAATTTTGGCGAAATCCGAACGGTAGGTGAGATTTTGATCCGGGGGTCGGAATGGAATTCTGATAATTTCTATAGCTTCATCATGTGATTTTGGATATGTCTATAAATTTTCAGGTCAATCGGACGTTGTTTGGTCGATTTTTTGATTGAATGTTAGTTTCAGAAGTTTAGGTGAAATCCTAGGCTTGAATCCGCTATAATTTGGTGATTTCTGTGTTTAAGGATATGTTTTTATGATTGGAACAAGTTCGTATCGTGCTTTGGAGTATGTAGGTGGTTTTCGTTGGGGTCCCGGGAGCCTCGGGATGAATTCGGGGGTCCAAACGGACCAATTTGTGCCAAGGCACTGCTGTTTTCTGCTGCAATAAGTGCAGAACTATTTTGCTCTCCGCGATCGTGGAGATAGCCATGCGATCGCGTAAGGTGTTGTTTTAATGCATCATGATCGCGATACCATGAGTGCGATCGCGTAGGAGGAAAACCTTGAGCTCTGCGATCGCGAGGTGAAGTCTGCGATCGCGTAAGTCTGGAATTGGAAACAGTGCGATCACGTGAGGGCATATGCGATTGCGTAGGGTATATTATTGGAAGCAGTGCGATCGCGTGGTGCATGTCGCGATTGTGTAGTGTAGTTTTGGGAGCTTGGGAGCCGGCCGAGTTTATTCATCGCGATCGTGAGCCTGTGGCTGCGATCGCATAGGCTAGCCTGGCAGTCAAAATATTAATATATCAGAACAGTGTATTCGCGAACCTCATACCCATAACCTCCATTTTTGAGTTCTAAGAGAAGATATTGAGGGGAAATTGCTGGGAGTTCATCGGATATTCGTTGGAGGTAAGTTTTATGGCCTAATTACAGTATTTTATCATAAAAGCTTTGGGTATTTCTCTGTAAATGGAATATTAAAGGGGGTTTTAGCCCTAGGCCTAAATTATAGAAAATCACTGATTTGAGGGGGCAAATGGAGTCTGATTTTGGTAAATTTTATATGCCTAGACTCGTGTTGAGACGAGAGTTCCGAATATGTGACTTTCGTAATTTTTCGAGAGGCGTACCGAATGTCGGGTTTTGGCAACTTTGTAGTTTTGGTGTAAATTGAGTTGTTTTGACTGGGTATAATTCCGTTGGCCTAATTTGATATGTTTCTACTATATTTGACCAGATTCTACACGTGCGGAGCTTGATTCTCGTGGCAAGGGCATCACAAACTAGTCGTCGAGCCGCATTGAGGTGATTAATGGATGTGGGTGATGAACAGTGGGTTCGAAACCCCAGTATACCACTTTGTGACGATGTAAAGCAGTGAGACACGTACTCTCTTATGAGTGCGGGGTCGATTGTGATTTGGGGACTATCGCTTAGTCCGATCCGGTTATATTGTATTATGATATTGGCTATCCTTAAGCCGTTGAACCTCCTTCTCGGACGGTTGCGTATTATATTGTGATATTAGCTACTCTTGAGCCGTTGAACCTCCTTCTCGGATGGTTGAGTACATTTCTGGGCTGTGAGCCAGTTATTGGGATCCTGCGAGGATCGTTATCATTGTTCTGTGATATTGACATGCTAGTTTTACTACCAGTCTGTAGCTATTACTGCTATCATGATTTTTTTTCCAACCTCTGGAACTTTGACATACTGTTTTCAACTAAAAAATGATGAAAGAGTTTTCAAAACTACTTTTGAGCCTGCCGAGGCTGCATTTGCATATTAGCTGACTGGTAGTGGATCGGGATGCGCGCCGCAGCGTATATTCATGATATTGTGCTTGGGCTGTAGGAGCATCTCCGGAGTCTGAACCCCCACAGTGAGCACGGGTACCCAAATTGGATTGGGCTACGTGTCGTAGCGGTCATTTCATGCATTGCATTGCATTTAGCTCCATCTGCTAGCTGTTATACTGTGTTGTTGATACTTGTTGGTACATACTGTTGATATTGGACTGTTACAGGGTATTGATTACAGCTTTACATATTGCTTTATTGTGGTTTCTTATCTGTGCTGTCTTACCCCTATTTATTACCACTGAGTTTGGCAGTACTCATTTTACTCCCTGCACCTTGTATGTAGATCCAGGTACCTCTCAGCAGTCCTGATCCTGTATCTATTTCAGAGGCGATATCTGCGGGATAGTCGAGGTAGCTGTAAAGTCCGCAGGACCTGACATCTCTTCCTGCTATCTTTTGATTTTGTATTTCTATTTCTTTCTGCACTGAGTATCATGTAAAACACTATTACACTTAAGTCATCTGTAGAGGTTCTAGACTCTTGACCCCTCGGTCATTGGAGAGTTGTTACTATTTGGAACTTGATCCCCGTATTGGTATTCTGTCATTATAAGCTTATTTATGTTATGCCTAAATTGGATAAAGTGAGCTCTCAGCTCCGTGAATGTTTTTAATTGGAGGGACTGGCATAACAATGTGTTGGACGCCATCACAATCGGGTTTGGGGTCGTGAAAAGTTGGTATCAGAGCCTAGGTTTACTAGGCCTCATGAGTCTTGAGCCGGTTGGTAGAGTTTTGTGGATCGGTACGGGGATGCCTGTACTTATCCTTGGGAGGCTGCGAACCTTTAGGAAACACTTCACTTTTCTTGAACTCTGTTGTGCGATCTGGTTTTTCTAAGAATTGAACTTCTATATTCTATTCTCTCGCAGATGGCGAGAACGTGGGCATCAAAACGAGGTGGACGACCTCCATTGCCACCTACTAGAGGCCATGGGCGCGGTCGTGCTAGAGGTAGAGGTAGGGCAGCTGAGGCAGTGCCAGCAGACCCACCCGTTGTACCTCTTCAGGAGCAGCCCCCAGTGGTTGATGCTCCAGTAGCCCCAGTTCAGGACCAGACTGTATCTATTGCTATTCCTGGTCTTCAGGAGACTCTGGCCTAGATATTATCGGTGTGATTCGGATTGGCTTAGGTAGTATCAGCTACTGCTACTGCAGCGATATCTCAGTCAGAGGGTGGTGAGCAGACCCCTGCAGCTCGCACACCTGAGCATGTGGTTCAGGGACTTCAGATACCGGAGGCGGTCCCCGCTCAGGTGGTTGCACCAGTTATTCCTCCAGCTGCACCAGCTCCAGAGCATATGGTTCAGGCTATGCCCGACGATGAACAGCATCGTCTAGAGAGGTTTGGTAGACTCCAGCCACCCCATTTCAGTGGCGCTGAGGGAGAGGATGCCTAGGATTTCTTAGATAAGTGCCAGAGGATGCTACGAACGACTGGTATTCTTGAGTCCAGCAGAGTTTTATTCACTACTTTTCAGTTTACTGGTCCCGCATTTGATTGGTGGGAGGAGTTTGAGAGGCGTAGGCCTACGGGAGCAGCACCTCTCACCTGGCAGCAATTTTCTACTCTCTTCTTGGAGAAGTATGTACCTCAATCCCGTCGTGAGGAGCTTCGTCGCCTGTTTGAGTGGTTGGTTTAGAGCGACATGTCAGTGACCCAGTATGAGTTGAGATTCACTCAGTTGGCTAGGCATGCCACATGGATGATCCCTACTGATAGGGAGAGGATTAGGAGGTTCATTGATGGCCTCAACTACTCCATCCGCATTCTTATGACTAGAGAGAGATTTCTATCGTCATCATTTGAGTAGGTTATGGATATGGCACGCTCCATTGAGGCGGATCGTCGCCGAGAGATGGAGGAGCGGGAAGCCAAGAGGCCTCGTAGTTCTGGTAGCTTCAGTGGTGCTCCATTTATAGGGCATTTCCAACAGGGCAGAGGTCGCTCATCTAGACCTTCTCATTCAGGTCGCCCTGAGCAGAGCGGAGGTTCTTCTGGTCGTGGTCGATAGGGATTCCAGCAGGGCCAGTCTTCACTTAGTGCCCTCCCAGTCCAGAGTGCAACACCTACTTCTTCAGCTTAGGGTTCTTCTGCAGCGAGGGGTTCCCTTCAGTCCCCTTCTCCAGCACCAGGTTGCTTGTTATGAGTGTGGTGAGTATGGCCACATGAGGAGGCAGTGCCCTCGACTCCGTAGGGACAGGGCTCGGCAGAGGGATCAGCCCTCCTCTTGAGCACCATCTCAGGCTAGTAGAGGTGGAGGTCAGTCTTCTCGTGGTCGCCCCAGGGGCGAGGAGAGATCTAGTGGAGGCCAGGCACGATTCTATGCACTTCCTGACAGGCGTGATGCAGTTGCCTCCGATGCAGTGATTACAGGTATCATTTCTGTCTGCCACATAGATGCCTCTGTTCTATTTGATCCAGGGTCCACATATTCATACGTGTCCTCTTATTTGGCACATCATTTGGGTGCAACTCATGGTAATCTTGATTTACCTGTTCATGTATCCACCCCCGTGGGTGATACGATCGTTGTGGATCATGTTTATAGATCCTGTGTTATTTCTATTGTTGGTCTGGAGACCCATGCAGATCTGTTATTGTTGGGGATGGTGGACTTTGATGTGATATTGGGTATGGACTTGTTGTCTTCGTACCATGCTATATTGGACTGTCATGCTAAGACAGTTACGTTGTCTATTCCTGGTATTTCTCAGATTGAGTGGCAGGGTTCGCCTGATTTCGTCCCTAGCCGTGTCATTTCGGTCTTAAAGGCTCAAAAAATGGTTGAAACAAGGTGTTTGTCGTACTTAGCCTTTGTGAGAGATGTGGGAGCTGAGTCTCCTAGCATTGATTCTGTACCTGTTGTGAGGGACTTTCCAGATGTATTCCCCTCAGACCTGCTGGGCATGCCGCCGGACAGGGATATTGATTTTGGCATTGACTTGGTGCCGGGCACCCAGCCTATTTCCATTCCTTCTTATCGGATGGCATCATCTGAGTTGAAGGAATTAAAAGAACAACTTCAGGAGCTTCTGGATAAGGGTTTCATTCGCCCTAGTGTGTCCCCGTTGGGTGCACTGGTGTTGTTTGTTAAAAAGAAAGATAGTTCCATGTGGATGTGTATTTATTATATGCAATTAAACAAGGTAACAGGGAAGAACAAGTACCCTCTACTGCGCATTGATGATTTGTTTGATCAGTTACATGGTGCGAGAGTGGTTTCGAAGATTGACCTTCGTTCAGGCTATCATAAGCTGAAGATCAGGGACTCTGATATTATGAAGACTGCATTCATGACCAGATATGGCCACTATGAGTTCCTTGTGATGTCTTTTGGGCTGACCAACGCCCCAGCAGCATTCATGCATCTGATGAACAGTGTGTTCAGACCCTATTTGGATTCGTTTGTGATTGTGTTCATTGATGACATTCTAGTCTACTCCCATAGTCAGGAGGAGTATGCTCAGTATCTGAGTATTGTGTTGCAGAGATTGAGGGAGGAGAAGTTGTATGCTAAATTCTCCAATTGCGAGTTTTGGCTCGAGTCAGTAGCATTTCTGGGTCATGTGGTGTCTCGTGTTGGTATTCAGGTTGATCTGAAGAAGATAGAGGCGGTGTAGAGTTGGCCTAGACTGTCCTCAGCTACAGAGATTAGGAGCTTTCTTGGCTTGGCGAGATATTATCGCCGGTTTGTCCAGGGATTTTCATCAATTGCTTCTTCTTTGACTAAGTTGACTCAGAAGGGTGCACCATTCGTGTGGTCGGATTAGTGCGAGGAGATCTTTTAGAAGCTCAAGACAGCTTTGACCACAACTCCAATATTAGTGTTGCCATAGCTTCAGGTTCATATACCGTATATTGTGATGCCTTGAGAGTGGGGATAGTTTGTGTATTAATGCAGGAAGGTAAGGTGATTGCTTATGCTTCTCGGCAGTTGAAGCCACATGAGAAGAACTACCATGTTCATGATTTTGAACTAGCTGCTATAGTTCATGCCTTGAAGATTTTGAGGCACTATTTGTACGGCGTGTCCTGTGAGGTGTATACCGATCATCGTAGTCTACAGCACTTGTTCAAACAGAAAGATCTTAATTTGAGACAGCGGAGATGGCTTGAGCTGCTTAAGGATTATGACATTACTATTCTATATCATCCGGGGAAGGCCAATGTGGTGGCCGATGCTTTGAGCCGGAAGGCGGTCAGTATGGGAAGCTTGGCATATATTCCAGCTGAGGAGAGGTCATTTGCGTATGATGTTCAGGTGCTAGCCAATCGGCTAGTGAGGTTAGACATTTCAGAGCCCAGTAGGGTATTGGCTTGTGTTGTATCTCGGTCTTCTCTATATGACCGTTTTGTATCTCGGTCTTCTCTATATGACCGTATTCGTGAGCGCCAGTATGATGATTCACACTTGGTTGTCCTTAGGGACAGAGTTCAACATGATGATGCTAGAGATGTCACCATTGATAGTGACGGCGTATTGAGGATGCAGGGCCGGATATGTGTGCCCAATATGGATGGCCTTCCTGAGTTGATTCTGGAGGAGGCCCATAGCTCGCGGTATTCTATCCATCCAGGAGCCGCAAAGATGTATCAAGACTTGAAACATCACTATTGGTGGAGAAAGATGAAGATGGACATTGTTAGACATGTAGCACGGTGCCTCAAGTGTCAGCAGGTTAAGTACGAGCATCAGAGGCCCGGTGGTGTATTTCAGTGCATTGATATTCCTGAGTGGAAGTGGGAGAGGATCACTATGGACTTTGTTACTGGACTCCCTCGGACAGCGAGGAAGTTTGATTCTGTTTGGGTGATTATGGATAGGCTGACCAAGTCAGCTCACTTCATTCCTATGTGTACTACGTACTCCTCGGAGCGGTTAGCTGAGATATTCATTCAGGAGATCGTTAGATTGCATGGAGTCCCGATTTCTATTATATCGGACAGAGGTACACAGTTTACTTCACAGTTCTGGAGGACATTTCAGCATGAGTTGGGCTCGCAGGTTGAGTTGAGTACTGCATTTCATCCTCAGACGGACGGACAGTCCGAGCGTACTATTCAGATTTTGGAGGATATGTTGAGAGCTTGTGTTATTGACTTTGGTGGTTCGTGGGCTGATTACTTGCCTATCGCAGAGTTTGGCTATAACAACAACTACCAATCCAGTATTCAGATGGCGCCGTATGAGGCTTTATATGGGTGGCGGTGTAGATCTCCAGTTGGTTGGTTTGAGCAAGGTGAGGCAAGGTTGTTCGGGACAGAGTTAGTCCATGATGCTTTGGATAGGGAGAAGGTTATTTAGGAGAGACTTCGCACAGCTCAGTCGCGCCAGAAAAGAGTTATGCTGACCGAAAGGTTCGAGATGTGTTATATTCTGTGGGTGAGAAACTCTTACTGAAGGTTTCGCCGATGAAAGGCGTCATAAGATTTGGGAAGAAAGGGAAACTCAGTCCAAGATTTATTGGCCCTTTTGAGATCCTCAGAAGGATTGGAGAGGTGGCGTATATGCTTTCTTTCCCACCAAGTCTATCGGGAGTTCATCGAGTGTTTCACGTGTCCATGCTCCGGAAGTATGTTGGTGACCCATCACATGTGTTGGACTTTAGCACTATTCAGCTTGATGATGACTTGACCTATGATGTGGAGCCTATAGCTATTTTGGGTCGTCAGGTGAAAAGATTGAGGTCCAAGGACATTGCATTAGTTAAGGTTCAGTGGAGAGGTCGACCCGTGGAGGAGGCCACATGGGAGATCGAGCCGGAGATACGGAGCAGATAACCTCACTTGTTTGAGACTTCAGGTATGTTTCTTGACCCGCTCGAGGATGAGCATTTGTTTGAGAGGGGGAGAATGTGACGACGCGGCCCATCATCATGGGAATTACCATCCCGTTACCTTGCATTTATGTGTTTTATGCTTTTATATCGGTGTTAGAGTCTATCGGGTGAGTTGGGAGTGATTTGGGTTGAAAATGAGGCATATAGCCTTTTTTAAGGAAGCTTGAATGTGGAAAGTCAACCTGGAGTTGACTATTTAGTTAGAGGGCTCGGAATCGGATTCCGATGATTTGGTTAGTTCCAGGAGGTGATTTGTGACTTAGGGGAGCGATCAGAATTGAATTTGGAGGTCCGGTGTAGAAATAGGTTTGAATTGGCTAAGGTTGAATTTTGGCAAAATCCGAACGGTAGGTGAGATTTTGATCTGGGGGTCGGAATGAAATTCCGACAATTTCTGTAGCTTCGTCATGTGATTTTGGATATGTCTGCAAATTTTCAGGTCAATCGGACGTCGTTTGGTCGGGTTTTTGATTGAATGTTAGTTTCGGAAGTTTAGGTGAAATCCTAGGCTTGAATCTGCTATAATTCGATGATTTTTGTGTTTAAGGACGTGTTTTTATGATTGGAACAAGTTAGTATCATGTTTTGGAGTATGTTGGTGGTTTTCGTTGGGGTGCCGGAAGCCTTGGGATGAATTCGGGGGTCCAAACGGACCAATTTGTGCCAAAGGCACTGCTATTTTCTGCTGCAATAAGCGCATAACTATTTTGCTCTCTGCGATCGCGGAGATAGCCATGCGATCGCGTAAGGTGTTGTTGTAATGCATCGTGATTGCGATACCAAGAGTGCGATCGCGTAGGAGGAAAACCTTGAGCTCTGGGATCGCGAGGTGAAGTCTGCAATCACGTAAGTCTGGAATTGGAAGCAGTGCGATCACGTGAGGGCGTATGCGATCGCGTAGGGTATATTGTTGGAAGCAGTGCGATCGCGTGGTGCATGTCACGATCGCGTAGTGTAGTTTTAGGAGCCGGCCGAGTTTTTTCATCGCGATCGCGAGCCTGTGGCTGCGATCGCATAGGGTCGCCTGGCAGTCAAAATATTAATATATCAGAACAGTGTATTCGCGAAACTCATACCCATAACCTCCATTTTTGAGTTCTAAGAGAAGATATTGACGGGAAATTGCTGGGAGATCATCGGGTATTCGTCGGAGGTAAGTTTTATGGCCTAATTACAGTATTTTATCGTGAAATCTGTGGGTATTTCTCTGTAAATGGAAGATTAAAGGGGGTTTTTAGCCCTAGGCCTAAATTATAGAAAATCACTGATTTGAGGGGGGAAATGGAGTCCGATTTTGGTAAATTTTTTATGCCTAGACTCGTGTTGAGACGAGGGTTCCGAATATGTGACTTTCGTAACTTTTCGAGAGGCGTACCGAAAGTCGGGTTTTGGCAACTTTGTAGTTTTTGGTGTAAATTGAGTTGTTTTGACTGGGTATCATTCCATTGGCCTAATTTGATGCATTTCTACTATATTTGACCAGATTCTACGCATGTGGAACTTGATTCTCGTGGCAAGGGTATCGCGGACTAGTCGTCGAGCCGCATTGAGGTGAGTAATGGATGTGGGTGATGACCAGCGGGTTCGAAACCACGGTATACCACTTTGTGACGGTGTAAAGCGGCGAGACATGTACTCTCTTGTGAGTGAGGGGTCGATTGTGATTTGGGGACTATGGCTTAGTCCGACCCGTTGATATTGTATTATGATATTAGCTGTCCTTCAGCCGTTGAACCTCCTTCTCAGACGGTTTCGTATTATATTGTGATATTGGCTACTCTTGAGCCGTTGAACTTCCTTCTCGGATGGTTGAGTACATTTGTGGGCTGTGAGCCAGTTATTGGGATCGTGCGAGGATCGTTATCATTGTTCTATGATATTGACATGCTAGTTTTACTACCAGTCCGTAGCTATTACTGCTATCATTATCATGATTTTCCAATCTCTGGAACTTTGACATATTGTTTTCAACTGAAAAATGATAGAAGAGTTTTCAAAACTACTTTTGAGCCTGCGAGGTTGCATTTGCATATTAGCTGACCGGTAGTTGATCGGGCTGCGCGCCGCAACGTATATTCATGATATTGTGCTTGGGCTGTAGGAGCCCCTCCGAAGTCTGAACCCCCACAGTGAGCACGGGTACCCAAATTGGATCAGGCTACGCACCGTAGCGGTCATTTTCATGCATTGCATTGCATTTTGCTACATCTGATAGCTATTATACTATGTTGTTGATACTTGTTGGTATATTACTGTTGATATTGAATTGTTACACAGTATTTGATTACAGCTTTACATAGTCCTATATTGTGATTTCTTATCTACGCTGGCTTACCCCTGTTCATTACCACTGGGTCTGACAGTACTCATTTTACTTCGTGCACCTTGTGTGCAGATCCAGGTACCTCTCAGCAGTCCTGATCCGGTAACTGTTTCAGAGGAGATATCTGTGGGATAGTCGAGGTAGCTGCAGAGTCCGCAGGACCTGACATCCCTTCTGGCTGTCTTTTGATTTCGTATTTCTATTTCTTTCCGCACTGAGTATCATGTAAAATACTATTACACTTATGTCATCTGTAGAGGCTCTTGACTCTTGACCCATCGGTCTTTGGGGAGTTGTTACTATTTGGGACTTGATCCCCGTATTGGTATTCTGTCATTATAAGCTTATTTCTGTTATGCCTAAATTGGATAAAGTGAGCTCTCAGCTCCGTGAATGTTGTTAATTGGTCGGGCTGGTCTAACAATGTGCTGGGCGCCATCACGACCGGGTTTGGGGTCGTTACAACTTAGAATAATAAAACCCAAACTCGCAGATAAAAACTAAATCAAGAGTGCATTAAAACTTCACATCATGGGGCTCGTGGGACATCTCTCGGCATCGCCACACATTTCCACAAGACTAAGAATATTTTCAATGTCAATTATGACTGTTTACACAAGATTGGCCACGGTATGGCTTATTTTGGCAAAGTGACTATTTTTGCAAAATTTTGTTTAAGAAAATAAACGCAAATATTTTCTCATCCTGGGGTTCATGGGGCATCATTCGGCATCGCCACAAGCCAACACAAGTCTGAGAAGTTTTTAATGTCAATTGACTATTTTTACAAAATTGGCCATGTAATGGCTTATTTTGACAAATTGGCTATTTTTTTGCAAAATTTTATTTAAGAAACTACAAATCAAAATCTCTCATTTTGGGGCCCATGGGGCATTATTCAGCATCGCCACAGGCCAACACAAGACTGAGGAAGTTTTAATGCCAAATGTGGCTATTTCAGCAAAAACCGGCCATTTAATAGCTTATTTGACAAAATGGTTAATTTTTTTTGTAAAGATGATATATAACTCTAACTTGATTTTGCGGATACGTCTTTTCGACAGTTCTGCGAGGGAATATTTTAAGGTTGTGCCCGCAAATTATTTAAAATGACTCAAAGTGACTTTTCTTGCAAAAACGGCCTTCCGGCGTGCGTTTGAGGGACATTCGGCTTATTTTAAACAAGAACAACATCACCCAACTTATTAAAATAAAATAAAATTTTTTAATATTTTTTGGCTATTTTTGCAAAAGGTGTGATTGGACCCGATGAGGGTTGCCTATGTATCTGACATGTGGTAAGAATAAAACTAACGTAGTTCGATCAAATTATTTTTTCAGACAAACCATTTTGACAAAACTGAATATCCAAACTATTTTTGAAGAAAATATTTTCTATTTTCATTGGAAAATCCAATTATATTTTTAAATTTTTGAGAACTAAATAAAATAACAAAATTGTATTTATTTCCATAACCCAAAAACAAATTACTAAAAATCAACAATTTTTTTATTTATAAATCTTTCCACAAAATTTCGACAGACTTTCGACAACATTCGAGTATCAATAATTGTTATTTTCATTTTCTTCGCTCTCAATTTTTACAAAATTATTTTTTCTCTAACCGAACAGCATGATGGCCCGAGATAAATAAATGCAATAGATAATCATGATGGTCTTTTCATATTTGGGTTACCTGTCCTAGACGGACCCAACCCCTGTGTTGAGCCCTCTAAGTCATATATGATGCAAATAAACGTTCCTATTTCTAGGTTCAAAACCTGGTTGTTTGTCCTAGACTATGTACCCGAGCGGACAACTCGAGTCGAGGAGGGGGCTACTTGTCCGACCTCTTTTCTTATTTTGGGTACGAAACTAACAGAATGGGGAGTCTCAACTAGTAAGCACATCCCCGGAAGTAAGAAGAGAAGGGTTTTCGGCACAATGTATATACAGTTCAAATAATATCAAAGCGGTAAACATTTAGCACATTAATCATGAACATATAGGAAAATAAGATTTAAACAAATACAGCAATTATTTCGAGCTCAAATTCTTAAACTCTGAACTGAAGTTCTGGGTTTCTTATCCCCAGCAGAGTCGCTAGAGCGGTCACACCTCCTTTTTTTGCTACTCCCCGGAAAGGGTATAATAAGGGAGTTTTTCCAATTAAAGGACAATCGAAACGAGATTTATTATTAAATTTCAGAGTCGCCACTTGGGAGATTAATGGTGTCCCAAGTCACCGATTGAATTTCGAACCGAGGAAAATATTGACTCTGTTAACAGTCCGCGAACCAGAAATCCGAGTAAGGAATTATGTTAAACCGGAAGAAGGTGTTAGGCATTCCTGGATTACGTGGTTCTAGCACGGACGCTCAACTGTTATATTTGCTTTTATCTGATTTTAATATATGCCAGCTTATGTGCCTTTTATTCGTAACCTGCTTTTATTTTATACTTTTATAAGATTTGCAACGTTGTGAAAATACGTGTCGAACCACGTCGCACCAGTGCACCCGTGATTTTTGACACATTTCGACTTCGTTGAGATTTGGATTTGGGTCACATAAATGTACACCCGTATATAAGAAGGTAAGATTTTTAAAAGCGCGCCTAAAGTGACTAACGCGTTTGCACTTTATAAGGGCCATGTAATTTGCTAAAAGGCGAATTCTAAGGTTGAGTTAAAGCTAATTAAAACAAAGGCTACGTATTTGAGTTTTTATTTGGTGTGGTTCACCTTATTCCATTCTAAAGGGTATTCAAACTAAAATTCGGGAGGGCCATAACTATTTGAATCACAAAAATCATTTATACTTCTGTGTGCCTCTTGAAATTTAATGGCTAATGTAATAAATGAATACACTAAATTTGATAACTATGTAAACGCAAAGGAAAACAATGTAGTTTTCAATAATCTTTTGTAAAAGATAACGTAGAGCAAAAAACATTTGTCATTAGTAGCAACAACACATGTAGCAACATAAATCTCCTTCGTTTTCTATATTCAAAAGATGAGGTGGACCACCGAAATATGCCCAACAAACATGAAACTTGCATATACTACCAAACAAAAGCCAATTCTAAAAAATGGTTCAATTAATATTTGAAGCAGGGAACGTTGATTACATATATTAATGTCCATTACGTGAATTGCGATTGTAGTCATACAATGGCAGATACAGGCCCCAGTTACACTAAGCTTCGATGAAGATGAATGTCTTTGGAGCTTAATCTCTCAATTCCTCAACATATTTCAATTCACAAATAAACAATTATCACAAACTGTACAACTCAAAAAAAAAAAAAAACCCATTTGGAGTTGGCATGACCTTGCAAATTTTGAGCACGTGATTTTTGCTCTATATATAGAATTACTCTAAAAAATTCAAAATAAAATAGTTTTGTGGCGTGTGTGATTTTTGTGAATTTTCTGTTTATTTTTCTCTCATTGTTCGCATTTGTCTGTGCGTGTTTATTTATTTAAATTAATATAAAATACAAAATATATCACATTTGTATCTAGGATTCGGTTCTACATTTAGGAGTAATTAAGTCTGTTTGGCGATGAATGAAAATCACAAAAAATATGTACTTTGCATTCTTAGCATTTAAGGTCTAGTTGTGCTATTCTATTTAAATTGATACTTAATAGTGTGTGATAATTATTACTTAGAGTTAATTAAGTATTTTTTTTTTTATAAAAAAATATAATTTTTGTTTATAATTTAATTTTGGATTTTGGCTCTAAAATTAGGAAATAAAAGGGAAAAGAAAGAAAAACAATTGAAAAACAAAGAGAAAACTCGGACCAGGCCCAAAACGGCCCAGTCCTCGCCCCAGTCCACCCCGAGCTTCGACGAAACGACATTGTTTCAACCCTGTTGATTCAGGTTGTCCTGTCATTTGAGCTGACGGCCGCAAATCACTCCCATGCCCTGACCTATTCACGTCCAAAGACCGATCCAGTCCCGGGGTAAATGAAGTGACGTCGTTTCCATTAAGGAACGGATCCAAGCCGTTGATCTTAGTAGATCGAATATCCTAGATTCATTCCACCCATTCGTATATGAGAAACCAAACACACCCCACCCCCTCAAACCAAGCCTCACTCTCCCCTCGTCTCTCTCTCAAACCTCGTCTCTATCGGAGATGAGGAAACCCTAGCAGCCGTCGGCCTATTCCACCGCCCGAAACTAGGCGGCAACCACTCCGATGACCATCAAAATAACAACCATGAACTACCAAACCACCATCTTTCCAAATCCACACCCTATTTTCATCGAATCACAGTTCGTTGTTTCGAATCATGTATCGAAAAAATCAGCCCAAATCGATGCCACATAACCCCTGTGGCTCCTCTATACCGATTTTATCCCGGATTTCTCTCAAATCGAACCAAGGCTCAATCGAATGTCAGATCCAAGGTCGAGACTCAGAACCCTAAAATCGGACCAGTGCAAGGAGTCATCCATTTGGTGTTCCTCGTTGTTCGAAGCATGTTTCAACATAAAATAATGACGCCCGTTTGTTCTCCAACAAGAACAAATGTTTGGCATTTTTTTGTGTTGATTCAGAAGGTCAATCCCCAGTTCGATCTTAACCGATGAGTCACTGTGTCGTTTCTCTTCTAGTTTTTATTTCTGCCCCTCTCTTTCTTTTTTGTTTATTCATTTTTGTTTAGTTTGGACTTATTAGCCCGTGTTTAACTGTTAATGATGGCTTTTGACGCAATTAGACCTATAATTGTCCATTTTTAGTGTTTGTTGAAATTAGATAATGTGTGCTCATTTGATGTTTGAGTTAATGTCCAAGAATGGATAGTTTTTGTGTGTTGTTTCTCTGATTTCCGTTTAATTTTTCTTCGAATTAACAAATTTTCATAGGTCTTCGGTTAAAGTCTGATTTATTGGTCTTTATATAGATGCTATTGAAGCTAACCGGAATTCTAGTTTGAAATATTGTGTGAGTTCAATTGATAATTGACCTTGGTGATTCGAATCTATTTGTTTTTTTTGTTTAAATTATTCTAATATGAATCCAACTTCGCTTGAATTGTCTTAATGCTATGAATTCAACTTTAGTCATATTGATTGATTATGTGAATTTGATTATAGCTGTCTAAGATAGAAATCACAGGGTCTTCAGGGAGGACAGTAACCTCAGTAGATTAAGGGGTAATTTGGGAAGTTCAAAAATAGAAAATTGGTTTGAATAAGTGGGCTATCCAGTAAGGCCATAATAGCTTTAATTTGAACTAATTCGTAGGGTAGGGACTACTAAGAAATGATAGATGTTTTCTTGATTGGGAATTAGAAATAGTATAAGTGGTAATAAAAGGGTAAAAGATACACATAGAGGAGAATATTTTGGGTAGAGCAGTAATAATAGTAGAATTACAGGGGTATTTTGGGGAATGGAAAATGGTCAGAATTGACCAAATTAATGGCTTGTTAGTCAAGCACTAATAATACAAGAGCTTATATATTAGTTTAATGCTAATGTGGGCCTCGCCCTTATATCATGCCTTAATTTAAAGAATAAAATAAGGAAAAGTCTTCCTTAGTGGGATTTAGTTGAAAATTGGCAGATTGTTTTGGGATTGTTTGTGGGGTAAGTGAAGTTTTTTTAAAGGAGGGCAAGTTTGGAAGGGACTATAAATGCATAGAGTTGAGGATTAATTAATGATCGGATTTTATAGAAGATAGCTAAAAAGGAGAGAACATTAATAGATAGAAATACTAAAAAATACTACGGTTCCATTTAAATCTTCCAGACTCTTAGGTTATTTTGATTTCTGAAATCTATTCGGATCTGGATTTTTTTTGAAAGCTGATTTTGAGTTTCGAGGGTATCACTGTTCCATTTATATTGCTGCGTTATCGTATTACTGTTGTCTGGGCTGTTGAGTTGCCATTACTGCTGAAATCCTCACCTTTTTGGTTCATCTTTACTTCCAGGTACCATTTTGGATTTTAAACATATGTTGAAGCTCAAACTTGGAGCATGTAATCCAAGTTGGAAGATTTGAGGCTGAACCTCGGTCTTATGGAATGTTTATTTTTTATATATGGATTAATTTATGGATTACAATACATAAAATAAACATAAGTTGATTACACTTAGGAGTTACAAGTTTGGATTATGTATTATTGCTAACTTTGGTCAAGCAGTATTCTGTTTACTTTGAACTCTCACTTTAAATCCTTTTATAAGTTTGACATGTTAAGGTTGTCAGTGCAAAGTAATTGGAGTGAGAGTTGAATTAATATTCAATTGATGGTGGATGATTTGTTTAATAGAAATGTTCTATTTTGGCAAATTTTTTATTACTGTGTTAAGAAGTACCGTAACAATGAAAGATTTACAAAATGATTTACTTCCAAAATGATGCACCCTCTTTTATCTTTTATCTAATATGTAAATAGGTTTCCCATCAAAACAAGCTGAAAATATACATATTAAATAGAGGTGGGATATGTGTCATTGTATACTTCATTTATTTATTTTGTTCTCGTAAATTTTGTACAGCCTTTTAATGTATGTAGAATGTATTTTAATATGTTGTGAACATTTAATTATTTTTTTATTGCTTTCTATTCCAGAAATAGTGTTAGATGACCAAATCAAGTTTGAAATTGTCTCTTCACACGACCTTTTCTTGTAATCTTGTAATTATACTAATAACATCAACATCAATTGAAATCTCTTCTGGTGTGCTAACCCTGTAGCTCGTCTTTTAGCATCTTCCAATAATTAATTAAGGATATTATAAGTAGTAGGCTAGAGTGAAAAATGGAATCCGTTAGGTAGAAACTAAAACTTGAATCCGATGAAGAGATTCCACTTAGCTCATCTGAGGTTACTGACAAATTAATAAACTGTTTGCAATATAAAGCATCTCGATAATCTCGAAGTAGTCTAGAAAATAGTTCATAAATATCTGTAGTTTGCTTCACTTGAGTAATATTTTTTAGAATAATTTGAGGCCTACCACGTCAAATAAAATCTAAATACTCATGGCCCTCATTTAAATAATTATAATCTTTAGAAATTGAGATGTGCCATTAATTGAATTTTTCATGGCTCTCGCAAAGATAATAATGCGTTAGTTTGTTTAGGCACGTATTGATAATTTTACTTTCTTAAACTCGGGTGCATATTTATGTGACCCAAATCCAAATCTCAACGGAGGCGAGATATGTCAATAGCCACGGGTACATGATGTGACATGGTTTGAGATGTGTTTTTACGATGTTGCAATTCTTATAAAATAATAATAATCAAAAGTTGTTGAAAGTTAAAATTTGCACATAAGTTAAAGCATGTACTAAAGATCAGATAACTACGCCAAATTTAACAATTCAGCGACTATGTTAGAACTACGGAACTCAGGAATGCCTAACAACTTCTCCCACGTTAACATAATTCCTTATCCGGATTTATGGTTCATAGACTGTTAAATAGAGTCAAACCCTTTCCTCGATTCTGGATTCAAACAGGTGACTTGGGACACCATAAATCTCCCAAGTGGCGACTCAGAATGTTAGTTATAAATTCCATTTCGATTGTCCTTTAATTGAAAAAACTCCCTTTACCACGCCCTTCGCGGGGTGCGGTAGTGCCAAAAGAAGGTGTGACATCTCTGACGTCTCTGCTGGGGGACTAGCAAACCCAGTGTCATGAGCCAAACCTGGTCGTGATGGCGCCCAACCCTAAAGCTAGGCAAGTCAGACCAACAACTGTTTCCAAATAGAAAACCAGTCCCAAAAGGACAAATTTCAAGAAGAATATAAGAGTCAATAATAATACTCCAATAATAATAGTATAATTAAATACTGAAAAGTGCGAACATTAAAATAACACTCCCAAAAGATCTGGGGTCACGAGTCTAGAGCCTCTAAACAAAACTGAATAGTAATAGAAGTACTGAATAAAACACTCAAGTTTGAAATATATAGTAATAACTGAATGAAGAGAGAAGCTAGGTTCTGGGTACGCCGTCAACTACCTCAGCAACTCGAATAAACTCTCATATAGGCTAGAGTGCTCGTCTAACCCTCCTGTGTACCTAAATCTGCACACAAAGGTGCATGGAGTAGGGGTGAGTACTAAGTACTCAGTGAGTCAAAAGTATATAATAATAGATGAAATCAAGAAATCCACAAAATACCACAGAGCAAAGCTAAACTACTGTCTGATACCTACCACGAACAAACAACAACAGCAAATCAAAAATTATCACAGATAATTTACAGATAAAAATGTAATGCAATGCACATGACCGCTACGGCGTGTAGCCTGATCCGTTTAACGTCGACGACGCTCACTGGGGGTGTGTACAGACTCCGGAGGGGCTCCTTCAGCCCAAGCGCAATATCATATCATCTGCTGCGGTGTGCAGCCCGGTCCATCCTCAGTCCACAACATGCATATGAGTCACATACCAGTTTAAATTATTTATCTCCAGGTTCCAATTCATTAACAATGAAAAATGCTTTAATTTTTATTTAATTTTCCAAGAACAGGTGACTTAGCATTTCAAAATAATGATTTCGAACCAGGAATGAGATATGTGATTATGCAAACTAAGCTATCACATATATATCTATCCCCTAGGGATACCACAGGTCAGCACAAGGCCCCAAACATGGCTTACAACCCACAAATATATCTAACATAGTGTGCGTTTCAACCGCCAATATAATATTATTCATATTCAAGATGGACCAAGTCTCAATCCCCAGTCATAATCAATCCCTCACCTGCCATTGGGTGTGAGCCACGCCCTAATAGCGTCACAATGTGCTAAGCCAAGGTTTCGAACCCTCAGGCTACCATATATACTAACTACTCTCCTCTAGCAGGCCATGGACTCGTCCGCAATGTCTTTTCCCTTCGCATTTGCCACCTCGTACATCGAATCTAGTCAAAACCACAGCAATTACATAAATATGGGTTAAAGAAATATAACCCAATCAAATTTAATTGAAAAATGCAATAATACACGAAGTTGGTAAAACCCGAGCCCCGGGCCCACTTCTCGGAAAATTCTGAATATCATACCAACGGATTTCTCGTCTCGCCACGAGTCCGTGCATATAAATTTTATCAAAAAATGGAGTCCGTTTGACCCCTCAACTTCCACTTTTATCTTCCTAAATTTCCAAGCCCTAACCACCATATTTTTCATTTAAATCCTCAGTTTTTGGGGTGTTTAATCTATATTTTGCGTTATAATAACATAATTCGAGCTTAGAAACCCTTACCTAATGAATTCCCACTAATTCCCCTTGAAGACCCTCGCAATTCGCCTCTCCCCGAAGTCAAAAGTGTGTTTTTGAAGTGTGAAATTTTGATACACTGTTTCATTAAATCACAGCGATTTTCGCTTCTGCGGAAATTTACTCACTTAGGAGAGACCGCATCTGTAGAATTTATGTCGCTTCTGCGACTTTTCCTTAAGGGGACAAGATCGCTTCTGTGGCCCAGGTATCGCACCTGCGAAACCGCTCATGCGCTGGTTGTCCGCTTCTGCGGAAATCCCTTGCCCAGCCTTCACTCGCTTCTGCGGAGCCGCTTCTATGGTTTCCTATCCGCAGAAGCGAGACTCCTGCTGCAACTCATACCGGGAATCCAAAACTCCAAAAATTTATCCGATAGACCCTCCAAAAACATCTCGAGGCCCCTGGGACACAACCAAAAGCACAAATACATCACATTACTTCATTCAAACTTGCCCGCAACATAAAAACACCATTATGAACATTAAAATCACCAATTCCTCACGGATTCAAGCCTAAGTTTCATTAAAACTTCTAAAATTAACATTCAATCTAAAATCTGACCTAAACACCTCCGAGTGACCTAAAATTTAGCACGCATATCCAAAATACCTAACGGAGCTATTGCAACTCTCGGAATTTCATTCCGAGCCCCGGATCAAAATCTCACTTATCATCCGGAATTCACCAAAATTCAACCTTAGCCAAATCAAACCTAAATCTACACCAGACCTCCAAATTCGATTCCGATTGCTCTCCTAAGTCATAAATCATCCCTCAAAACTGGTCAAATCATTAGAAATCCATTCCGAGCTTTCTAACTCATTGGTCAACATTTGGTTGACTTTTCCAAACTATTCTTCTTATAAAGAGGTTTATTGCCTGATTTCTAACTATATTTCATCCGATTTACTTCTAACTCTCCAAACAGATATAAATTAACATGTTAAAGTATAAAATGAAGAAAATAGGGCGATAACTCCCGTAACGACGAGTCGGGTCGTTACATTCTCCCAAACTTAAACAAACGCTCGTCCGCGAGCGGGTTGAGAAACATACCTGGAGTCTCAAATAAATGTGGATATCTGATCCGCATCTCCTGCTTGGTCTCCCAACAATCTAGCTTCATTGGGCTCAAACCAACCGACTGGAGACCTACACCGCCTCCCATATAAGGTTTCATACGGCGCCATCCGAATGCTGGACTGAGAGCTATTATTATAAGCAAACAATGCAAGAGGCAGTAATCAGCCCATAAACCACCAAAATCAATGACACAAGCACGCAACATGTCCTCCAGTGTATGAATTGTACGCTCGGACTGCCCATCCGTCTGTGGGTGAAATGACGTGCTTAGCTCTACCTGTGAACCCAATTCCCACTGAAATGTCCTCTAGAACTATGAAGTAAACTGAGTACCTCTATCTGATATGATAGAAATGGGAACTCCATGCAATCTCACGGTCTCGCGAATGAATATTTCTGCTAACCGCTCTGAGGAGTATGTAGTACACACAAGAATGAAATGAGCTGACTTGGTCAGCCTATCCACAATCACCCAAACTGAGTCAAACTTCCTCGCTGTCCGAGGGAGTCCACTAACAAGGTCCATAGTGATCCTTTCCCACTTCCACTCGGGAATATCAATACGCTGGAACACACCACTGGGCCTTTGATGCTCATACTTGACCTGCTGACAGTTTAGGCACTGTGCTACATGATTCACAATATCTTTCTTCATCTTTCTCCACCAGTAATGCTGCCTCAAATTCTGATACATCTTTGCGGCACCTGGATGAATAGAAAACTGCGAGCTGTGGGCCTCCTCCAATATCAACTCACCAAGGCCATCAACATTGGGCATGTATATCTGGCCCTGCATCCGCAACACACCATCACTATCAATAGTGACATCTCTGGCATCATCATGCTGAACTCTGTCCTTAAGGAAAAGCAAGTGTGGATCATCATACTAGCGCTCTCGAATACGGTCATATAAGGAAGACCGAGATACCATGCAAGCCATCACCTAACTGGGCTCAGAAATATCCAGCCCCACCATCTGATTAGCTAACATATGAACATCAACTGCAAGGGGCCTCTCCCCAACTGGAATGTATGCCAAGCTGCCCATACTAATAGCCTTCCGGCTTAAATCATCGGCCACTACATTGGCCTTCCCAAAATGATACAAGATGGTAATATCATAGTCTTTAAGAAATTGAAGCCATCTCCGCTGCCTCAAATTGAGATCTCTCTGCTTAAATAAGTGCTGGAGGCTACGGTGGTCTGTATATACGTCACAAGATACACCATACAAGTAATGCCTCCAAATCTTCAACGCATGAACAATAGCAGCTAACTCTAAATCGTGAACAAGGTAGTTCTTCTCATGGGGATTTAACTAATGAGAAGCATATGTAATGACTCTACCCTCCTGCATCAATGCATAACCGATACCAACTCTCGAAGCATGGCAATACACCGTATATGACCCTGAAGCAGATGGTAGCACAAGTACCGGAGCTGTGGTCAAAGCTGACTTGAGCTTCTGGAAGCTCTCCTCCCATTCATCAGACCACACAAATGGAGCATTCTTCTGTGTCAACTTCGTGAAAGGTGATGCAATAGATGAAAAACCCTGAACAATCCTACGGTAATAGCCTGCCAAACCGAGGAAACTCCGGATCTCAGTAGCTGAGGACAGCCTGGGCCAATTCTGCACCGCTTCGCCTTTCTCTGGGTCAACCCGAATACCATCACTGGACACTACATGTCCCAGAAAAGTCACAGTATCAAGCCAGAACTCACATATAGAAAATTTTCCATAAAGCTTTTCCTCTCTCAACCTTTGTAATACCACCCTCAAGTGCTGTGCATGGTCCTTTTGGCTGCGGGAGTACATCAGGATATCATCAATAAATACGATCACAAATGAATCTAGATATGGCTGAAATACACTGTTCATTAGGAGCATGAATGCGCCTGGGGCATTAGTCAGCCCAAAAGACATCACCAAAAATTCATAGTCCCCTATCTCGTTCTAAAAGTTGTCTTCATAATGTCTGAATCCGTAATCTTCAACTGGTGATAACCCGATAGCAGGTCAATCTTAGAAAAAATATTTGCTCCCTGAAGCTGATAAAAAAAGTCTTCAATGTGAGGTAATGGGAACTTATTCTTTGCTGTCACCTTGTTCAACTACCTGTAATCAATGTACATTCTCATTGTGCCATCTTTCTTCTTTACGAATAATACCGGTGCACCCCAAGGTGACACACTCGGGCGAATGAACCCCTTATCTAAGAGTTCCTGAAGTTGTTCTTTTAACTCTTTTAACTCAGCTGGTGCCATGCGGTAGGGAGGAATAGAAATGGGGCTCAGTGCCCGGCACAAAGTCAATGCCAAAATCGATATCCCTGTCCGGCGACATGCCCGACAAGTCTGCTGGAAATACATCCGGGAAATCCCTCAAAACGGGGGACCAAATAAAGGCTGGGTGTCTTAGCCTCAACATCTCTAATGAAGGCCAAATAAGATAAACAACCCTTCTTAATCATTCGTTGGGCTTTTATAAAGGGGATCACCCTGTCGGATACATAATCAGTCACGCCTCGCCACTCGATTCTCGGATTACCTAGAATAGCTAATGTGAATGTCTTGGCATGACAGTCCAGAATCACATGGTAAGGAGATAACCAATCCATTCCTAGAATCACATCGAAATCCACCATGCCCCATAATAATAAGTCAACTCGGGTCTCCAGACCCCCAATAATAACAAGACAGGATTAGTACACCTGATCCACAATAACTGTATCACCCACCGGGGTAGACACATGCACGAGCAAGGCAAGAATACCACGGGTCATACCTAAATGATGCGTAAAATATGAAGAAACATAGGAATAGATGGATCCGGGATCAAATAAGATAGAAACATCCCTGTGGCAGACTAAGATAATACCTGTGATGACTGCATCTGATGCACTAGTGTCCCTCATATCCGAAAGAGCATAAAATCGAGCCTGACCTCTGCCAGTACGATCCTCACACCTAGGGCGACCTCTGACTACCTAACCACCACTCCTAGCTGACTAAGCGGGTGCTAAAGAAATAGGGGTAGAAGACGAAGGCTGATCCCTCTACTAAGACCGCTTACGAAGCAACTGGGGACACTCCCTCCTGATATGGCCCAACTCACAACACTCAAAACAATGGCCTGAGGCTGGAGAAAGGGGCTGCTGAGAACCCCTCACTGCAAATGAACCTTGAGCTGAAGGAGCAGGAGCATAACTTTGAGCTGGGAGGGCGCTCAGCGCGGGCTTGCTCTGCTGACGACCCGGCTGGCCCTGATGACCTTGACGACCACGGTCTAACGAAGCTCCACTAGACTTTGCATGGCCTGACAAACAAAACTAAATAGTAATAGAAGTACTAAATAAAACACTCAAGTATGAAACATATAGTAATAACTGAATGAAGAGAAAAGCTAGGTTCTGCGAATGCCGGCAGCTACCTCAGCAACTCAAATAAACTCAGATATAGGCTGGAATGCTCATCTAACCCTCCTGTGTACCTGAATCTGCACACAAAGGTGTAGGGAGTAGGGGCGAGTACGAAGTACTCAGTGAGTAAAAAGTATATAACAATAGTTGAAAGAAGGAAATCCATAGAATACCACAGAGCAAAGCTAAACTACAGTCTGATACCTACCATGAACTAACAACAACAACAAATCACAAATTCACACAGATAATTTACAGATAAAAATGCAATGCAATGCACATGACCGCTATGACGTGTAGCCCGATCCGTTTATCATCGACGACGCTCACTGGGGGTGTGTACAGACTCCGGAGGGGCTCCTTCAGCCCAAGCGCAATATCATATCATCTGCTGCAGTGTGCAGTGATAATAGGTGAATTTGACTATATTTATGCCCAAAATAATCACACTTTATTGTTGTTTTGATATTTTTTATGATGAAAAAAATGCTCTTATTAGTGTTTTTAGTGTGTTATAGGTACAAAAGAGCTAATGATGACTATGGTTTTGGAGTCAAAAGAAGGTGAAAAAGGCCAAGTGCGGTACAAATCAGAAATTGTGCTGAAAATAGCCGGAAAGGTGTGATTCCGAGCTATATAGATGTTATAGAATGAATTTAAGTGATTTGGAGCTTTGAAGTCTGAGTAAAAGCTCAAGGAATTAAGTCGGGATCGTGTTCGGGGGTCAAATTTGATAGTTTAGTACAAACGAAGACTCGATGAGGCATATTGCGCGCCGTCAAGTAAGTTGGACATAATGCTTTGCTTAGAACTCCATTTGGGGTCCATAATCTATGGTTGTAAAGCTAACGCAAAGGGCTACAACTTTTATGTTTTGTATATTTCCAAATTCCAAACGGAACAGTGTGAAATACCGCGGTGTCACTGCGACCGTGGTAGAACCGCGACAGAAGAGGCCTGCGGAAGTTTTGAAGTTTCAGAGGACTTGATCCACCGCGGTTCCACCGCGACCGCGGTCAAACCGCAGTGGAATCCAGGATTTTAAGGAATTAAAGTGTCAAAACTCATGTTATGTAACCTAAAACCTATATATAATGTTAGGAGTCGCCCAAAGGAGGCAAGTATTGTATTATTGATTATTTTTGCAAGCAAACTAGTAAGAGAGAACTCTCTCAACATCTTTCTTTCTTTTACATTGAATCTTTGATTTTGAATTCAATTATCTATCTTGTTTGTTTGATTAATCTTTATCTAAGGTTTTGATGGAACCTATTGAGTGATGAACTTCTGGGTTATGTGAATACAAATTATTAGCTAGATTTCTATTTGTTCAACTTCGTTCTTATTGTAGTTAATTGATAGAGCTCTCAATTAGCCGTGCCTATTTAGTGTGCATAAATTGGAAAAGAGTGCATATTTAGGTAAATTGTTGAACAACACCACACCTAGATTATTGGAGGAATCTATAATTGTAGGCGTAAAGGTGGGGTTAGGAATAACGAAACCTTGGGTGCAATCTAAAGTGAACTGTTTAAATTAAAGCTAGCTAGGGTAGCTCGGAAGAGTGCAATAGTAAATTATTGTAATTGCTCGGGAGAGAATTACGGTATAAATAGTGTTCATGATTGATAGAATAATATTGACAATTTGTATAAGCATAAACAGAAGGGATTCCATCAATAGTGAAAATCAATACCTTAGTCTTTCTCTTTATTCTTTAAATCACATTCAATTATTTCCTTCAATTCTTTAGTTTCTTGCAAAAGTTAGTTAGTAGTAATCATCCACAATTATATTCAAAAGTTTGGGAAGCTGATTCAGGAGTATTATTGAGTTTTGGAAGTTGCAATTGATAGGTTAATTCTCTTTGGGGTCGACTCTGGACTTAATAGACCGGATTATATTGACAGCGACCGTTGTTTGGGCGTGAATCAATTTTGGCACCATTGCCGGGGAGTTAACGGAATTATCAATTGCCATTGACAGAACTACAAGATTCTTGTGTAGTCAGGTTCTTTCTACACACTTTACATTGAAATGTTTGACGGTTGTTGAATTGGGTACTCAGGTGCATGCCTAGGAAATCTGCAAGGACTAGAGAACTAATTGAAGGACTCTCAGACCCAGAACAAACTTTCCGGGCACGTAACAGGCAATCAAACAACTTTAGCAATCTCAGCAACGAATTAAACTAGATTTCGACATGGGAGACGCGAATGACCCAAACCAACAAGCTGGGTTGAACGTGCAGGAGGCGCAAGGGGCGCATGAAGGTGCATTATTTGACTGGGC
Organism: Nicotiana noctiflora; assembly: GCA_032618575.1. Lineage (NCBI taxonomy): Eukaryota > Viridiplantae > Streptophyta > Magnoliopsida > Solanales > Solanaceae > Nicotiana > Nicotiana noctiflora. Next base: position 115,224 of record JASVEL010001680.1, read on the forward strand.
ACAACCAACTGCGGATAATTTGGCAACTGCCATTATTGTGCCAGCGATTCAAGCTGAGTCATTCCAGATCACCAATAACATGCTACACTTGTTGCAAAACAAGGTATTATTCTCTGAGACTCAGGTTGAAGATCCACATCAGCACCTGAAGAACTTTCTATCTATATGCAAGATGCAGAGGCAACCAAACATCACACCGGAAGCTATCAGATTATTAATGTTTATGTTCTCGGTTATAGAGGTTGCGCAAGTATGCTAAATTCACTCCCCATAAACTCTATTGCAACATGGGATGAGTTAGTCAAGCAATTCCACAACAAGTTTCATCCACCTAACAGGACAGCTCAACAAATTGATGAGATTGTAAGCTTCAAGCAAAAACCAATGGAGACATTACATGAAACTTGGGGCAGATTCAAAGGTATGCTGGTTATATATCCTCACCATGGGGTTCCTGAGTAGATGTTGGGTCAAAGGTTCTACATGGGGCTTTCGGACAGTATGAAGAATATAGTAGATGCCTCAGTAGGTGGGGCTTTTCTGAGCAAGACTTGGAGAGAAGGCCAAAATTTGCTTGACAAGATGGCTCAAAACTCCGGGTGGACGACCAGGAATGCTCCTATCACTCTAGTGGTACACTCTGTACCTCTGAATCCTTCCAACACTATGGAGGAGAACATGGAAACTTTATTGACACAAATGAGCATCCTGACGAAGAAGGTGAAAAATTTGGGGTCAAGCAGCAGGTTCACATTGTAGATACTACCAATGGTGGTTTATGCACATCTTGCATTAGCCAACCCATAGGTAATCCATGGGCTGCAGACCAAGAACATCATCACCAGCACGAAGAAATGAACTATGTGGCTAATTATGGAGGGCGGCGACAAGGTAACCAGAGTTGGGGTCAGCAGGCTCCACAGCAGTACAGACCTCCACAGTCACAGTATAATGCAACAGGTAATTGCGTCACATGCCAAAACCAATGAGAGGATTGATGCACATGACGCAACTATTAAGAATATTGAGGTACAAGTGGGCTAGATTTCTATGTCCCTTAACAATCGTCCTCAAGGGACATTGCCTGCAGATATACAAACAAACCCAAAGGATCAAATCCCAAAGCAGCTGATGGCAGTTAATCTGAGAAGTGGAAGAGATCTCGATACTGAGCAGGAAAGAGATAGAGGCAATTTGCAGGCTGAGGCACTCACTCCAGTACCTATTGAACTGGATGAGTCCACCGGGTTGACAGAAGTTACAGTCCATCTAGTAGCCGAAAGTAATGATGTACAGCAGGGAACGAAGAAAGTAGCTGAACCGGTAACACAGCTGGTTGTGGAACATGTTATAGAGAAAGAAAAATCCCAAGTGATTGGGAAGAACAGGCCTCCATCCCCATTCCCCCAAAGTTTGGCCAAGCACTAGAAAGAGGAGCAATATAAGATATTCTTCGAGATGCTCAAGCAAATCCAGGTAAACATTCCCCTAATTGAAGCTTTGAAAGAAATGCCTGGGTATGCTAAGATGATGAAATATATGATGTCGCGGAAATTTGATTTCCAAGACTTGGCCACCGTAACTCTTACACAGACATGTAGTGCAGTGGTCTCTAGACCCATAGCTGAGAAGCTATCTGACCCAAGTAGCTTCACTATTCCATGCACTATAGGAAAGTATGCCTTTGCCCGGTCCATCCTCAGTACACAACATGCATATGAGTCACACAACAGTTCAAATTATTTATCTCCAGGTTCCAGTTCATTATTGAAAAATACTTTAATTTTATTTAATTTTCCAAGAACATGTCACTTAGAATTTCATAATAGTAATTTCGAACCAGGAATGAGATAAGTGATTATGCAAACCAAGCTATCACATATATATCTATCCCCTAGGGATACTACAAGTCGGCACAAGGCCCCAAACATGACTTACAACCCACAAATATATCTAACATAGTGTGCGTTTCAACCGCCAATATAATATTATTCATATTCGGGATGGACCAAGTCTCAATCCCCAGTCATAATCAATCCCGCACCTACCATGGGGTGTGAGCCATGCCCTAATAGCGTCACAATGTGCTAAACCGGGGTTTCGAATCCTTAGGCTACCATATACACTAACTACTCACCTCTAGCCGGCCGTAGACTTGTCCGCGATACCTTTTCCCTTCGAATTTGCCGCCTCGTGCATCGAATCTAATCGAAACCATGGCAATTACATAAATATGGGTCAAAGAAACATAACCCAATCAAATTTACTTGAAAAATGCAATAATACACGAAGTTGGTAAAACCCAAGCCCCGGGCCCACTTCTAAAAAAATTCCAAAAATCATACCAACAGATTCCTCATCTCTACACGAGTCCGTGCATATAAATTTTATCGAAAACGGAGTCCGTTTGACCTCTCAAATTTCACTTTTATCTTCCTAAATTTACAAGCCCTAACCACCATATTTTCAATTAAATCCTCAGTTATTAGGGTGTTTAATCTATGTTTTTGAGTTATAATAACATAATTCGAGTTTTGGAACCTTTACATGATGAATTCGCACTAATTCCTCTTGAAAACCCTCGCAATTCGCCTCTCCCCGAATTCAAAAGTATGTTTTTGAACTTTGAAATTTTGATACACTGTTTCATTAAATCACAGCGATTTTCGCTTCTGCGGAAATTTACTCGCTTAGGCAAGACCGCTTTTACTGAATATATGACGCTTCTGCGACTTTTCCTTAAGGGCCAGGACTGCTTCTGCAGCCCAGGTCTCGCACCTGCGAGACCGCTCCTATGGCTGGTTGTCCGCTTCAGCGAAAATCACTTACCCATCCTTCACTCGCTTCAGCGAGATTTCCCTCGCTTCTGCGGAGCCGCTTCTGCGGTTCCCTATCCGCAGAAGCGAGACTTCTGCTGCAACACATACCAGCAATCCAAAACTCCAAAAATATATCTGATAGACCCTCTGAAAACAGCCCGAGGCCCCCGGGACCTCAACCAATAGTACAAATACATCACATTACTTCATTCAATCTTTCTCGCAACATAAAAACACCATCATAAACATCAAAATCACCAATTCCTCACAGATTCAAGCCTAAGTTTCATTAAAACTTCCGAAATTAACATTCGATCTAAAACCCGACCTAAACACCTCTAAATGACCTGAAATTTTTCACGCATATCCAAAATCACCTAAAGGAGCTTCTATAACTCTCAGAATTTCATTCCGAGCCCAGGATCAAAATCTCACCCACCGTCCGGAATTTGCCAAAATTCAACCTTAGCCAATTCAAGCCTAAATCTACACCGGACCTCCAAATTCGATTCCGATTGCTCTCCTAAGTCATAAATTATCCCCTGAAAGTGGTCGAATCATCAGATATCCATTTTGACCTTTCTAACTTATTGGTCAACATTTGGTTGACTTTTTCAAACTTTTCTTCTCAAAAAGAGGTTATTGCCTCATTTCTAACTATATAACATCTGATTTACTTCTAACTTTCCAAACACATATAAATTAACATGTTAAAGTATAAAATGAAAAAAATGGGGCAATAACTCCCGTAACGATGGGTCGGCATATAAATTAACATGTTAAAGTATAAAATGAAAAAAACGGGGCAATAACTCCCGTAACGATGGGTCGGGTCGTTACACCCAGAACCACTTGTTCAGGGTTTAAGATTTCGAGCTTTGAATAATTGTTGTATTTGGCTTATTTATTATCTGATATTTATTACATGTTCGTCTTAATGTGCTCAATATTTCTTCTACCGCTTTGATATTTTGTGAACTATATATAAATTGTGCCGATACCCACTTCTCCTCTGAGTCTTCTTGAAATTTAACAATCGGACATTTGCTGGACATAGCCCGTCTTTCTTGAGATAGCCGAGGTGCTTGGCACCCGGTGAAGGATTTAGTCACACATGTTTTAGGCGGGGAGTACCACCAGTTAAGCCAGAAAGCCATGCTACCGGTACATTGACCCTCCTCGGCTCGAGTTGTCCACTCGAGTAAGCCAGTCTAGATACTTTATCCAACATGACATTTAACTTAGAATAACAAAGCCTCATGCCGGATCTCTATTAGGAACGTTTATTTGCATAATGTGTATTTTTTACTTAGGAGACTCAACACAGGGCTTGGGTCTATCTAGGACATGTGTACCCGAAATGAAAAGACCACCATGATACATCTTGTTTGTGCATTCATTTGTTTTGGATATGCATGCTGACCGACTTTATTTTAAAAAAAAAGAGAAAGAAAAGGAAAGAAAATGGGTTTGAAGAAAATACCAGTGTATAGAGTTAAGAGCTTTAATCACATATTTTGAAAAAATCCAAATAACACCAAAACTCTGGTAAAGTTTTGAAAAAGGATGAAAAAAAGATGTTCCGTTTTTCTTTAAAATGATATAGTTCGTTTGTTTGAACTACGCATGTTTTGATTCTCACCGGACGTGGGATACATAGGCAACCCATATCGGGCTCAACTAATTCTGTTTTTTTCAAAATAATAATTAAAAAAAAGGTTAATTTGGGATAATGTTCTTAGTCAAGATAACACCATTTTTGGGAAAACAGCCAAACGCCCCGAAGGGGGCGCCGAAGGACTGGTTTCGTAAGAATAGTACCTATGTGTCATAATAAGATCAATTTTTTTTAAAATGGAATAAAATAATAAAAAAAATCTTTTAGGTTTAGAAAAGTTTTAAGTTTTATTTTTATATTTTCTAGGATCAGCATGGCTCCCCCGCAAAGAATTGGTCAGAAAAGGGCAGGAGTGACGCCTCCTATGTTTATGATTCAAGATAAAACCCCGAGCCTTATCTATGTTTGGTGGGCTAATTTTGCTGCTTGGGAAAGAAATCAAGTCTTCAAGCACCTCAAGTTTCTTCCCGACATCATGGGAATCAAATCGGACAAGGTTATGATTTGGGATTTGGTGAGTTTCTGGGAATCTACAAATAATATCTTCAGATTCAAAGATTGCGAGATGACACCCACCTTAGAAAAATTAAGTGGGCTTACAGTATTCGAGAAGGATCTTTACAAGAAGAAACCCGCCGCTCCCAGAAAAGTGGGTGTGAATAACTTTTTGAAGAAATTAATCCTCCATCGAGTTTGAATGGGTTGTGTAAATGAAGGATGGGTTCCTTTGGAGTATCTTTACGACAGCTTTGGTGACAAGAAATGATTTGAAAAGGTCTCAACCACAGAATTTGTCAACCAATTAAGTTATGATGCCTGGGAAGATTTGAGAATCTTCGCCTTCATGATTGCTTTTCTAGGGACCATGGTTTTCCGGAGCATGATAGGCGTATCAGAATCCGTTTATCAACATTGGTCTCATACTTGCAAAGTAGCGAAGAACACACTATTCTTCCTTATGATCTAAGGAGACATTTTTCGGGCATTTACTCGGTGTCAAGAAGGCGAAGATTACTTTGAAGGTTGTAAAATCTTACTGCAAATGTGGTTCATAGAGCATCTCTATCATTACCTGATCGTGATAAATTTCAATGTAGATTGTCTGAACTACACCCGTTGCTATCCAAACATGGCTGCACATTGTAATTATCCAAGTGGATTAAGGGCCTGGCGGGAATCGCTTAGCTCCTTGAAAGCAGACAAACTCACTTGGAACTATTATTGGTTCCCTTGTGCTAAGGTCATGCACATGTCAACGTATCGCCCGTTCTACATACTAATGGGTTTTAAGGGTTTCCAACCATACGCCACATTACGCGTCATGCGCCAGTTAGGGAGAGAACAGAAAAGGCCCCCGACCAAAGATATGCATCCGTTCATGTGGGAATTCACAATAGAGGAACTCCCAAGAGAATCTTATTCACAGAAGGTGTGGTTCGAGAGTCGACTCTCTGACATCTATGAAATGGTTGTCGACCGAGAATAAGGAGAAGTAAGCCTCGCATACCTCGAGTGGTTCCACAACCAGCCGATGCCTGAACAAAGAGTAGAAAAGTCGATAAAATATGCAGTCGACTGGGAAAGGGAAATAGAGTCCAGAGTCGGAAAGGCTAGAAGTGAGACGGCACAAAAATTTCAATCTCGTATTGACACCCTGAGATAAGACAAAGGGATACTAAAGGCCGCCATGGACATACAGCAGCTGATTTCGATCAGGAAAGGGCTGACTGAGCATAAAAAAGGCAGGCACTCCAAGACCACATCCAAGAGATAAAATCAACTACCGAAAGATCAAGAAGGAGTCGGGCTGATGAGTTACTCATAAATGACTTAGAAAAGAAAGCCCTCGAGCATCGAAAAGACTTGGAGAAAGCAGAAGCTGCTCTAACTGCAATTCAGACCAGATGGAGGAAGGCGGCACACCAAAGAGCACTTCATATGTAACAAATAGAAAGAGATTATGGGCGGATCATCACTGACCTAAGGGAAACGAATACCACTCTGAAGGAGCGGGTTTTAAAACAAGCCCGAGACGCCAGGATGGACAAAGACCGTTGCTACAACTTGATGGTAGATGGAAAAACAAGTGGATAGGCTCCTGGACCAAGTCACCCGTAACGCTCAGATATTGGGGACAAAAAATCAACAGATAGAGAAGATGCTTAGATAAAAGGATAGGATCAGAGGTAGAATCGAAGAAATTGGGCACTACATTACCATGAGATGCCTAAAATGTGAATAAATGCCCTGCACTACCCTCTTTGCTTCAGTTATGGGATATGTCCACCAAATCATGGCAGAGTTAAGGAGTCTGCAAAGGGATCTTGTGTCGAAATCCACAGCGAGGCAAAACAACGCCTCATGGACACAAAAGTTAAAAGATTTGGAGCATGCTTAGTAGAGTCTGTATTTTCTGAGATTGTTTGCCCTTTTGAAGTTTGTATTTTCCTCTTTTACGTTTTCATTTTTTACAAGTGTTTTAGCTTTTTAAGCAGAATATTGTGGAAATAAAAAATCAAAAAACATATATTCTATTTTTTATTTTACTTTTTGCGACCAGAACTATGTTCGGTCTGATTCATGCGGGGACATGATACGTAGGAAATCCACATAAGGTTTGACCACCACTAAAAAAAAAGAGGAATAACAGAAAGTAAAGGGAGGTTTTAAAAGCACTTGAAAGAGGCACAAAAAATAAGAAGCTGGAATGACGCATGCAATAAGAAATCAAAGGCACAGTAGAAATGGTTAAACTGCCTAGGTGCATTGCATCCCTACGTGCAATAACATATCTGTTAAACTCTGAAAACTAACAAGTTTGTTACTTTCCAAAGATTTTTTAGTAGTCAGTTTGTTAGAGCGTACTGGCCAATTACCACTACCAGACAAGATCCAAAGGTCCAATCCGAAAGAGCATGTCTAGTTCAGATAAAAGCATTGAAGAAGATAAGTCAGAGATGCAAACAATGAAGGAGGAAATGGATAGGTTAAGACAATAGATAACAGAGATGCACCTAGCCTGAGCCGGGGGACAGCCATCACCTATCCTTCCCACTACTGCTATCTATGAATCAACACAGGCTTCGGAATGTCCACCCACTAATCCATCAGCAAGTGCCCCAATTTACCAATATTACCAAGGGAAAGGCCCTTATACTTCCCATACTCCACCACCCAAGCTAAATCCTCTCCTACAAGTTACCCCTGTTTTCTTGGCACCTCCAGCCGTATGTTACAAAATCATCCAGTGAGCCACTATTTTAGATTCATGACAACCATTGCTATTCTCCTGAGCCTACTTTGAAGGTTCCTGAACCCCACTCCTACATCCCTCACTGGGACAACCCGGCAGAACCAGAAAGGCAACTCCAGAATCCGAAATAGGAGCAAGTCATTCAGAAAGTCAAGAGCCTGGAGCAATCCTTCAGGAATATGCATGGTTTAGGAAATCAAGTTAGTGTTGCCTACAAAGATTTGTGCCCTTTTCCAGACGTTCAGCTGCCCGCAGGATTCAAAATGCCCAAATTTGATTTGTACGAAGGGCATGGTGACCCGGTGGCCCACCTCCTACAGCCCAAGCGCAATATCATCATAGCATCACTGCTGCATCCAGCCCGATCCATCCTTAGTCCATAACATGAAAATGAGCCACTCGGGCAATGTCAAGTAATAGCTTTTAACTCAAAACATCAGAAAAATGTGATTTAAGTCTTTAAAACTTTAGCAATATGATTGCACATTTCAAAATAGTGTTTAACTCAGGACTGAAATCATTTAATATGCTAAGTGTCGTGAAAACAGAGATAATAACCCCTACAAGGTTCAAATAACTGGCAATCGCCCAAAACATGGCAATCAGCCCAATTCAACATAGCATCTAGCAAGTTTCAGTCAATACGTAGTAAAATCCACAACCGGGATGGGCCAAGTCACAATCCTTAACGGTGCTCTACCCCATGGTCATACCCGACGTGCAAGTCACCACGATACAGCACTATGGTGTGCAAATTTGGGGTTTCAAACCCTCATGATATTATTTACAAGTGTTACTCACCTCGAACTAACAAAATCTCAAGCTCACGGCACCTTTGCCTCTCAAATTGGCCTCCACGCGTGTCGAATCTAACCAAAATCAGTGTGAATACATTACAATAAGCCAAGGGAACAATACACAATTGCAAATAATTGAAATATAGCAAAAATCCTGAAACTAACAAAACCCGAGCCTCGGGCCCGCTTCTTAAAAATTTACAAAACTCACATTACCGGATTCCTCATCTCAACACTAGTCCATACATACCAAGAACTCCCAAATCTGAGCTCAAATGCCTATCAAAATCCCAATTTGGAATATCAAAAACTCAAGCCCTAGCCTCCATTTTTAACCTTTAATTCCTTGAGTTTTCAGTTTTAATCCATATTTATACACAATAATATCATAATCTAAGTCCAAGAATCCATACCTGATGAAAACGCTCGAAACCCTCTTCAAAATCACCCAAAAATCGCCTTAGTCTGAAGTCCAAAATGTTTGCTCTTTCAAAATTCGCGAAGAAGACTTAAATTATTAATTTACCTAGATTTTCGGTTATGCGGTTTGAACACCGCACCTGCGGTTACCACTTTTGCACCCAAACTACCGCTTCTACAGTTCAACTTAAAAGGTCCAAGACCTCTTCTGCAGCAAAGTATCTGCTCTTGCGGGCCCGCTTTAGCGGCCAGGATTTCGCTTTGCGGAACCTGCTCTAAGCACTATTTTCGCTTCTGTGCTCCTATCGACCGCATCTGCGAGACCGCACATGCGGTCCCAAAACCGCATGTGCGAAAATACCAAAACCTGCAACCTTAAACATGCAACAAACTTTAAAACCCGCTATTTAACCACCTGAATTCACCCCGAGGCCCCTGGGACGTCAACCAAAAGTACAAACATGATCTATTACCTTATTGAAAACTTGCTCGAGCCATCAACACAATATCGTTAACATCAAAATCATCAAATTTCACCAAATCAAACCCTAAGTTCTTCAAGAACTTCCTAAATGCACTTTTGATAAAAAAAACCAACTAATCGATGTCCGAATGACATGAAAATTTGCACACATATCCTAAATCACCTAACGGAGCTACAACAACTCTCAGGATCCCATTTTGACCCTCGGATCAAAACCTCACCTATCAATTGGATATCACTAAAATGCTAACTTTGCCAATTCAAGCCTAATTCTACACCGAGCCTCCAAAATCAATTTCGATCACACTCCTAAGTCACAAATCATCCTCTTAAGCTAACCAAATCATCCGAATTCACATCCGAGCCTTATAACTATATAGTCAACTTCTGGTTGACTGTTTCCAAAACAATCTTCCTTTTAAGAGGCTAAGTGGCTCATTTCCAACTAAAATCAAATTCATTCAACCTGATCAACTCAAATACTTATATTGGAACATGAAGTAACATAATATGGGGAAACGGGGTGGAAACACATGAGACAACGGGTAGGGTCGTCAAAATGCAGATTGGGTCAATGCAATGCAAGATGAACTTAATCAATTTGAGAGAAGTCAAGTTTGGCATCTAGTTCCAAGGCCCAAAGACAGATCAGTTGTTGGTACAAAATGGGTTTGTAAGATCAACTTGATGAAGATGGAACTATTACAAGAAATAAGGCAAGATTGGTGGTCCAAGGTTACAGCCAGGAGGAGGACATAGACTATGATGAGACTATTGCTCAAGTTGCAGGACTAGAGGCAATCAGACTTCTCATAGACTTTGCAGCACATATGGAATTTACTCTTCGTTAGATGGATGTCAAAAGTGCCTTCATAAATCGCTACCTGAAAGAAGAAGTGTTTGTGAAACAACCTCCAAGGTTTGAGAGCAAGGAATGTCCTAAGCATGTGTACAAGTTAGACAAAGCTCTCCAAGGACTCAAGCAGGCCCCAAGAGCATGGTATGAACAACTATCAAAATTCTTGCTGGAGCATTGTTACAAAAAGAGGTAAAAATGATAGTACCTTATTTTTAAGAGAAAAAGGTAAGGATCTTCTTGTTGTACAAATATATGTCGATGACATAATATTTGGGGCCACCACTAATAAGCTAAGTAAGGACTTTGCGAAATTAGTGGGGACTGAGTTTGAAATGAGCATGATAGGTGAGCTTAATTTCTTCGTAGGCTTAAAAATCAAACAATGTCCAAATGGAACGATGATCCACCAGCAGAAGTATGCAAAAGAGCTAATCAAAATGTTTGAAATGGGAGAATCTTAAGAAATAGACGCACCCATTGCAACTGCTACTAAATTAGATGTTGATGAACCTGGTTCATCAGTTGATCAAAAGTTGTATAGGGGTATGATTGGTTCACTTATGTATCTTACTACTAGTAGACCTGATATTATTTTCAGTATAGGGCTTTATGCTCGCTTTCAAGAAAATCCTAAAGAGTCTCACCTGACTGTTGTCAAAAGATACTAAGATACTTGAAAGGCACCACTGATCTATGACTTTGGTATCCCAAAGGTAGTAATTTTAATCTAGTAAGATATGCTGATGGTGATTATGCAGGTTTCTGGTGTATAGGAAGATCACCTCAGGTATGACACACTTCCTTGGTTCATGTCATGAGTTATGGGCTACCAAAAAGCAAAATTCAGAGGCTTTATCTACTGCTGAAGCTGAGTATGTTGTTGTTGCCTCTTATTGTGCTCATTGCTATGGATCAAGCAATAACTGGTAGATTTTGGTATTGAAGTTGGTTGTATACCAATATTCTATGACAACACTAGTGCTATAAGTATGACAAAGAACCTTGTTAATAATAAAAGGACTAAGCACATAGATGTTAGACACCACTTCTAGAGAGATAACTATGAGAAAGGACTAATCTCCACAAAATTCTACGTTACTGATAAGCAAATTGCTGATATTTTCACTAAGGCACTGAGTAAATAAAACTTTGAGAGGAACATGTTGAAATTTAGGATGATTAATATCACCTAATAGGTCTAGTTCAAAATGCACAATAAAAAGAAAAGAAAATTTTGTTATGATTTCTAACTGTGTGTAAATATCTAGATTAATTTTAACTCAGTTTCATACATTAATTAGTATACTCCTGTGACATGTGTACATATGATTCAATGATCTCTTACAAAATATTTTTCTATTATGGCACTTAAAGCATGTACAAGAGAGTTTTATATGAAGAACCTAGTTCATTAGTATGAGCTCATATGAAAGTTATGTTTTCAATGCTTTGCATAATTAGAAATATTAATAATTAAATCATGAGCAAAAGTCTTATACTTGCCAAAGTCCTAGAAAATTCTATCCGTTGAGGCATTAAATTAGTTTCATTCTTTTAGAACTCTAAACATAAGATTTTTGCCTAATATTTGGGGAAGCTAAAATAATCATTAAAGGACTGGGATTCCAGGCTGATTAGACTTCTAATTGACCTTTCAAAAATCAGTCATTACTGCATTAAGGACAGATTGTCTTTAAATAGACACCACATCTCTGATTCTCTTCTTGGCTCGAAAACCGTAAAAAAATTATATCTCCTGTTTTAATTGCTCCTCTTCTCCAAGAATCCTCAATCACTTTTCTTCTCAAAAATTCCCAAAACTCTTCCGTAAACAAAGAACCATGTCTAACCCACAAGATCATCCTGGCACTCCTCGGCCACACTCCCCCTCCAATTCATCCTCATCTACTCCTTCTAGTGAATCCCCAAAACCTAGATTTCGACGGCATAAAATGTTGGCTAGAAAATCTGTACCATCTGGAGCTTTGAGAAAAGTTTTAAATGAGAGGTTGAAAGCTAGCCAAAAATGGGAATCCCCAGCTAAAGAGTCTAATTCCAGTTCTGACTTTGAATTATTTATTTCTGCTAGTGATGGTGAAAAACATAGGTCTTCTAACATTGAGAAAATTCAAGAAACTCCTGAGGTAGGTTCTTTTGAAGTTGAAAACATAGAAAACAAGTTTGTTCTAATTGGAACAGTTAAAGATATATTGTTGGCTGAATCGAGTAGGAGTGGAGGTAAAAAGAAAGGAAAAGAGAGAGAGGGAGAAAGTGGTGAAGAGGGGGGAAAAGGAAAGGGAGAATTTCTTGCTATATGTGGAGTTGAAGAAGAAAGTGGCTTAAAGCCAGGGGGAAAGTGGTTCTGGGAAAGCAGTTGAAGGGCTAGTTCATTTGAGCAAACAAAGAGATGAACCTGGTTCGTCTGCTATAGAAACTCTGGCTGATATCCTGAAAATGGTTGGGGTAAGTTATGACCCAAAGAAACGCAAGTCTACCTCACAAAAGGCCGCAACTATTTCCAAGAAAATAAAAACATCACCCCCTAAATCTGCTGCCCCTTCAGTACTTAAGGGACGAGCAATAAGAAGTATGGTTCGACAAAGTGAAGCTGACCTACAAAAAGCTCTGGAATAGAAAGCAAGAAAAAGAAAAGGGAGAAGGGAAAGAAAAAGGTTGCAGAATCCTCTAACGCTACTGAAGAAGAGGAGATGGAACTGCTCCATCAAGAAAGAGGAACAACAGTAGAGGTTCCTTCACCAAAACCTAAAAGGTCCAAGACTTCTACAAATAAGTCTTCTTGTGAACCTGTGTCTGGTGAATTCTTATTCGCCAAAGGACAAGTTCTATTGTGAAAGGTAAGCAAAAGAAAATTATTGAAGAAAATGAAGAGTGGAGTGGTGAAGAAGAAGAAGAGGAATCTGAGAAGGAGCTGAATAAGTTTGCCATCTTTGGCAGGAGACAAATTCTGAAAGGAAGACTGTTGAAGGACCCGGAAGAACCATGGATGAGAAGACTAGTACATGTTATAGATGCACAAGATTGGAAGGACATGGTCCTTGAAATGTATGGGATGCTTCCAGGAATGAATTGATTGAGTTTATGGCCAATGTTGCTGTAAAATATGGTGTAGCCACCAACCTAGTGAGGGGAGAAAGAGTGAAGTTTGATGCAGTCAAACTTGGTGAGATCCTAGACATACCTACTGAAGGGTATGATGATTATACAAGGAAAAGATGGTCATGTTTGGAGTCTCTCCCTACTGATCTTGAAATCACTAAGAGATTATGTAACTCTAGAGAAGTGCCTGAAGTTAGATTTGTACAGAAAAGTGAAATGTGACTAATCACGCTCAACTGTATCTATTAAAAGACTAAGCGGGCGTTCCAAATATAATCCAGGGTATTACGCCCAAAGTCGAATCCCACAGGGAATTAATGTATCAAAAGAAGTCTTTGAAGTACTATATCCTACTTAATAAATCTTCCTAAACTTTATGAATAATAGTTGGTGTTGTTTATAATACTATAGCTAAACAAGAATAATAAACTAAAGATTAACTAACACGCAGTTGTAGACAATTGTAATAAAGGTCTAAGGTAATGGCTCCCCCCGTTGTAGATTTCCTTAATTGTATATTTCTTATAGTTATGACTTAGTTGCCTCTATCAATTATGAACTCTCCACCTATCATAACTCTCTCTCAAGTAATTATGATAATTTACTAGACGCACTCTTTCAAGCTACGCCAGCTAAATTTGCATTACAGTTCACTTTAGATTTCACCCGAGGTATCGTTATCTCTAATCCAACCACTAAACCCTCGATTACGACTATCGCCTATACTCTGGAAGAGATGTTGTTCAAACAACAACCTAAATATGCATTGTCTCTCAGGCAGATACATAATAAATAGGCACAGCTAATTGAGGGCCCTTCAATCAACTACAACAAGAACGTAGTTGAACAATTAGAGATTAACAACAAATCAAAACTATATTAATATCACAATAAATTCATCCACAACGGGTTCAACCAAAACCTTAGATTAGAAGAGTTATCTACTTATAAAAATATGAAAACTACAGAAGAATTCATAAACAATGGCAAAAAAACACCCTAGAAGGAGATATGGATAGATACCCTCTTGTTTCCTCTCATTGTGCTTCCCTCCAGCTCTCCAAAGCTTCACTGTCCTGGTTGTGGGAGAGATAGAGCCATTTTAGGTTGAGGGGATTGGTCTTGAAATTTCAAAAGTACCCTTCACATCTATTTTTCCGTCTGTACATGCACGATCGCGCATCTGAGCACGCAAATTTGCCAAACATTCTGTCTTGGCCGCGCATATTGACGTGAACTTTACACCCTGTTCAGTTTGAAATTTGAGAAAATGTAAAATATGAAGGTTGTAGCACTTTGAGTTATCTTTTTAATAATATATTATAAAGCCCAAATGAAGTTCTGATCAAAATGTTATATCTATTTTATTAGACAGTGCGTAATATGCCTCCTCGAGTCTTCGTTCGTACTTAATTATTAAATTTGACCACGGAACCCGATCCCGACTTAATTACTTGAGCTATTACTCATATTTCAAAGCTCCAAATCACTTAATTTTATTCTATAATATCTATATAGCTCGTAATCACTCCTACAAGACATAAAATACATTGTTAGTGCAAAACACTCATGATTAAAGTGCAAACTCAATTAAAGTGCACTAAACATGAGTGTAATAAGCGACTAAAATACGTAATTATAGCCTATCCCTACACTTAAACAATTGCTCGTCCTCGGGCAATTAAACTACATTTTTTTATTGACACAACCTTTTTAAATAATTCTCCTAACTCATCACACCAAGAATATTTAAAATAGACTATGCACAAAAGTGTAACATCTTCACCTCAAGATTTGACTCACAAGTACCACGCATTATTCACAACTCACCCACTTACTCTAACATAGAGGTCACTAACATTACCTTTCGTTCATGAATCAAGTGCCTTCACACAATACAAGAGAGTAGTTCCACACAATAAAATTTAAGATCACTTAGGAACTCAAGATAGAAAGAATTTACTCACTCTCAGAAATAACGTTCATATGCCAGAAAAGTACCATAAGCTTGCCCTAGTGTACTACTCCACTAATCGAGATCATTCACTCTAGGATCAATTAGGACTTTATTTGGTTGTAATGTAGGCTGTGGGACGGGTAGGATATATTTATATAGAAGAGTGACTACACCTTCCTAAGCACTTTAATACATATACTTTAATATTCAAACCCCATATTTATGTAAAACCAAACTCCACCTTCACATCAATGTAAATTACCCTATTCTTCTTTAAGCACACTTATGTCAAGAGCCACCACTTATCAAGGAATTTTTTTTAATAATCCAACTATATTTACTCTTAATTTTTCAAAATACCGAAACAATGCACATCTCTCAAAATTTCATTAGTTCCACTCAAAAGCCAAACTAACCACCCTACACTTTAACTTTTACATAGTGTATAACACTTCAAGTGCTTATGAGAGGTTAAAAGGTTCAAATAGATAGTCCATTCAAACAATTGGGTAAGACTTGTAATGCGGTTGCCAAATAAATAGGATTAGAGGCTAAAATGGGTTAACTACGATACATAACAATTAGGCGGGTAAAATATACATATCTGGCTCAACAAAGAAATGCCTATATCACTTCCAAAACTGAACACCACTACTATTTCACTTTGCAAACATATAGGGCAAGTTCTAGGCATCAAATACAATGCAATGAATAATGCAAAACCTTACACACACATGGCACATACCTCACTCAGGATTGGATTTATAGACACTCTAGTCAAAGCGGTTAAGCAAATTTAAGATAATATAGTTTAAGGTATTTCTACAAGAGTCAAAAACTGAGCCTAAGCGTCACAACCAACGAACCCACTATTCTCACGGCCTAACAAAGTCAAGAGGTATTGCTTCAATTCAAAGCACAACACTATGGATCGTATTCCTAAATAAGAAAAAATAACTACACTCGATTCAAATAAAACGCCTGGAAAAGAACCGTGGCACAAATAATAACCAAGGGGGAATTGCTACACCACCTAACAAAAGAAACTAACACAACTAAAATATCATGGAAAGTCACCCAGACGATCTCCTAACCCCACATTTTAAATTGTGCATTGTCACCAATGCACACCATAATAATAAGAGAGTAAAAGAAACTTCCTAGTAGGCCAAAGGCCGAAGCACTAGCAGCTCATGGGGTACTCAGACTTCTCCCAAGCTTGGTCCTTCTTGCGGGTACCTCACACTTAGTTCAAACCAATGGTTTGTTGTTGCATCCTTCCAATGGCTTTACATTCAATGTTCCTAAAAATTAAAAATCGACACTACAATAATAATACAATAATAAAAAATAAACTAAATTAAAATAAAACAAAATTGGTTTGCCTCCCAATAAGTGCTTGATTTAAAGTTGCGGCACGACGTGAATCAGTTTTTTTTGCCTCCACCTCGAACTTATGAATTGAACCCCGAGTTTTGATTCAAACTTATGATTATGTTCATGGGGCGGTGGAATGAATCTAGTTGGACCAAGAAACCATTGTATTATTTTACACTTCTTGGCTTGTCATATAGTTGAAGTTTGGTAAAGAATTGGTTTGTGGGTTTTCAATTGTGTTGTTGATGCTAATTTTATGATTTGGAGACGTAAATAATATGTACACCATGTATGTTGATTGGTAAGCCAAGTTGGGCAAATTATACTTGGTCATAATGTATTAAAGTAGTTTAGGAGAAATATTGCCCAACTCTTGAATTGGTAATGGTGTACTTTATTGGGGATGGACTAAGTCAATTGGGTAATATTAGAAGTGTTCAAATAACTAAGTGTGGGGTGATCGAATAGGCATGTGTAAAATAGTTAGATAAAGAATCTAAATACAGGAGTATGAGGGATTTGCACAAAAAGAATGGTCAATTGTGAGTCTCAAGGATGGCGAAGTCTGAGTAGCCTTCCAATGACTAACGGTTTACAAACTTTTTTGGCTATCTTATTTATGCAAGCTCATGGCCCCAAAGAGAGCCTGACATGGTGCTATCTCATCTAGGCAACCGACTTATGACGAGTCTAGGTTTGCTAGTGAAGAAGCCGAGAATGCATTTCACACTAAAGCAAACAAGAAGTGGCTCGAAGAGGTAGAAGTTGACAGGATAGCTATCCGCTCGGAGAAGCCGTAAATTTATGATGAGATTCGGAGGCGCGAGATGGAGTTCCTCTTTAACTCACCTCCTAATGTGAACAAGATGCTTGTCCGGGAATTCTACGCCAATGCCCCTTATGCTATGGTCAGAGAATTTTTCGTTAGAGGTAAGCGGGTCAATGCTCATATTCCTACTATTCGGCAGGTACTTCATCTTCCATTGCACACTAGTGATGTTGACTACTACCATGATAGGCCTGGTGTCACATGGGACATGCTAATAGAGGCCTTATGTGTAGATGGCATCCCAGTGTGGATTAGAAATCAAACTCTGCACTCTAACTGTTTTACACACATTGCCAAATGTTGGTTCTCCATAATTTGCAACCGTATCTTTCCCTCGAGTAACACCATGGATATTAACTTTAATAGGGCGGTTTTGAATTGGTGTTTTGTAACACATCGGGATATTGATATTGCCCGAGTTATTAGTGATGAGATGGTATTGAAGGGATCCCTCACTGCCAAGGGTTTTTATTACCCATCTCTTGTCACTACGTTGTGTCTCCTCAATCACACCCCAGTTACTGATACTGACGGTGAGCTACTACCGAAAGCTCCATTTAGAGCTGCTACTATCCGGGTTGGACGAGACACAACCCCTATTGACTTGGATGAGGAGGACGATCTTGTACCGGTTGCCCGGGCCAGGCACTCCACGGATTCAGCCGGACCTTCTAGGCCTGCTCCTCGTGGAGCAAGCATGTCTAGGTCCGAGTCCACACGACCTATGCTAAGGTCCATGGAGGAGGAGGTTGCTGATCTGCGCACCTCCGTTGATGGCTTACACACACGGCTAGATGCCATGTCCACTACGCAAGCCCGGTCAGAAAACAGGTTTATGGCATGGTTCAGAGCACTTGGACGAGCATGCCATGTTGCCCCATCCACCGTCTCCAACTCCGAGTGAGTCTCATGAAAGTTTTCTTGCCCCTCTTGTGCTTTACTTTTTATTTATGTCATGGGGACATGACATATTTTTAAGTGTGGGGTGGGTGACTTATCTTGTACATAATGTATATATTAGTGTAGTAAGTACTATAAAATAATAAAAACACAAAAAAATCATAAAATTTTTAAAAAATCCAAAAATATGAGTAGAGGACTCTTCCCGATGACGGACTATTTAGGACAAGTACTCTTGAGGGAAGTAGTCCGCGTAGGAATTTTTCTTTCTTTTATTTTCTTTTTATAGGTAATGTATCATCTCCCCCTTGGTTTTTCTTTTGACCACGGTTCTTTTCCAAGGGTTTTTATTTAACCGGGTTAGGTAGATTTTCCTTTTCTTAGGATTAGAGGACAAAGGGCAACATGTAACCCCGAATATGCACATTAGCAAAAGCGTAAATTGAACTTGAGAATGTATCTTCTAAGCTTGATTGTAGAATCTCAATATGCCTTAAATTGCACAATAATGCTTGCTTGAACATTGATAGGACTTTGTAGATAAACTGAATTCCAAATGAGTTGCATGCCATGTGTGTGTGAGGTTTTTACTTATATTGTATGTTGTACATGATGCCTAGAACTTGCCCTGTGTGTTTGCAAAGCGAAATAGATGTTGTTTGGTTGTAGAAAGGATAGAGGCATTTCTTTGTGCAACCCCATATACCAATAAACATGAATTCACCCATACATTATATCTTAGTTAACCCCTTTGAGCTTAAAGCCTATTCTTTGATAACCCTTGAATGTTCTTCAAATTATTATATTTGTTCTACTTTACCTCCTAGAAGCACTTGTATTGTAATGAGTATGCAAAAGTTTAAGTGTGGGGTGAAGGGAAATTGAAAAGGGAAAATCAAGAATGAATGGTAGAAAATAGTGAGCTGGCCAAAATAATGTAAATGTATTGCAAAGCAATGAAACAAAAGAGCTATATTGAATAAAATTTTAGAAAGTCCAGCTACATCAATAAAAGAAAAGTGGGGGTAAAAGTGAAGGAATGTGAATGTATGTTTATGGAGACATAAGGAAGTAAACTAAAAGGGAAAGTTGTGAAAAAGAAAAGAAAAGTGCTTAGGGAGGTTAGTTACTATAACCAAAAGTATCCTACCCGTCCCATAGCCTACATTACAACCCTTAAAGACCTCTTGATCTATGATTAAATAACTCGATTAGTGGAGTATTGCACTAGGGGCAAGCCTATGGTGTGTCTGTATTCATACGAATGTTCTTTGTTGAGAGTGAGTGAAGTTTTTTCAATATTTATAAGTTCCATGTATTTGAATGGTTAATGTGTGGGAATTTCTCTCAATAAATTGTGTGAGGGCATGTAATTCAAAAGGAAGAAGGTGAATTTGCAGGTTTTTGGTAATAAGTAGAGTAAGTAATAATGTGCGGGCATGAGAATTTGCGGTTAGGTAAAGATTGTGCATATCTTAGGTTGTTCATGTATAATAGCTTTTGTGACATATCTTGGGGGAGACAAATTTTTGTTAATTGGCCTAAAGTGTGATTAAAGTTGCTTGAGGACGAGCAAAGGTTTAAGTGTGGGGTATTGATAATAGGTGAATTTGACTATATTTATGCCCTAAATAATCACACTTTGTTATGGAATTAATGTTTTTTATGAGGACAAAATGCTTTGATTAGTGTTCGTTTGTGTTTTATAGGTACATGTGATACATTGGATGCTAAAAAGAGCTATTTTGGAGTCCTAGGTTGATGAAAAGGCCAAAAGAAGAGCTAAAGTGAAGAGGGCCTGAAGAAGCAGAGAATAATCAGACGGACTGTTCATCCGCGGTTCACTCGCGGCCGCGGATGAACCGTGAATAATGAAGCCCTCTGAAGTTTGCCTGTTCGCGGTCCGCTCGCGGTCGCGAACGAACCGCAGAAGGCACCGCAACAGTAATCCTAATTGTACTCAAACTTAGTTCTTAGCCCTAAAAACCTCTATTTAAAGTAATAGTTTGCCCCATATAGGCATGTTGTCTTTAATTCTTTACTTTTGCAAGATATTTAGTAAGAGAGAATCCTCTCAAACTCCTTCTTTTATTCCTATAAATTATTTCTTTATGATTTCAATTATTATTCTTGTTTCTTCAAGCATGAGTAGCTAAATTCTATTCTAAGGTTTTGATCGAACCTATTGAGTGATGAACTAATCGTTTATGTGATTGCAAATTGTGACTTAGATTTCTATTTGTTCAACTTCGTTCTTGTTGTAGTTAATTGGTAGACGTCCAAATTAGCGGTGCCTATTTAGTGTGCATAACTTGGAAAAGAGTGCATATTTAGGTTTATTGTTGAACAACACCACACCTAGGTTATTAGAGGAATCTATAACTTTAGGCGTAAAGACGTGGTTAGGAATAACGAAGTCTTGGGTGCAATCTTAAGTGAATTATTCAAATTAAAGCTAGCTAGGGTAGCTCGGGAGAGTGCACTAGTAAATTATTGTAATTGCTCGGGAGAGGGTTACGATACACATAGCGTTCATGATTGATAGAATATATTAACAATTTGTATGAGCATCACGATAAGGGATTCCATCAATAGGGGAAATCAATACCTTAGTCTTTCTCATAATATTCTTTTTACTCTGCATTCAATTGTTTCTTTTAAGCATTCTTAATTACTGCAAAGTAGATAATCGAAATTCACACAAATATATATTCAAAGTTTGGGAACTTGATTCGGAAGTACTTTTGGGGCTGTGATAGTTGCAATTGGTAGGTTAATTCTCTGTGGGATCGATCTTGGACTTATTAGACCAAGTTATATTGACTACGACCGTTGCTTGGACGTGAATCACATACCTTGCTAAATAATC
The DNA here is from genome assembly GCA_032618575.1 of Nicotiana noctiflora. Lineage (NCBI taxonomy): Eukaryota > Viridiplantae > Streptophyta > Magnoliopsida > Solanales > Solanaceae > Nicotiana > Nicotiana noctiflora. Next base: position 136,523 of record JASVEL010001680.1, read on the forward strand.
AAACTGCATACTATACTCTCGCACATTCATATTACCTTGTCTAAGGTTCAAGAACTTATCACCTCTAGCTCGTCGTATCTCAATTGGCAAATAGTGACGAAGAAAGGCCTCAGAAAAATCCATCCACACAGCTGGAGGAGCGTTCAGACCCCTGGATATCTCCCAACTATCATACCAGAGAACCGCTAAATCTCGTAGCTAATAAGAAGCCAACCTTACTGCCTCTGTATCACCAACATGCATAACCCATAGTGTACGATGAACCTGGTCAATAAAAGTCTGCGGATCCTACTTGGGGTCTAATCCGATAAACACTAGAGGGTCAAAATTAATAAAATCCGAACTCTCGTACTAACTGGTTTATCAGCAGCACATGTATTCTGCCTCTGAGCCTGAGCAGCTACCAAGCTAGTCAATAACTGCAAAGCATTCTGCATATCCTGGTCTGTAGTGCCACACGGAGGAGCTGGAGGTGTTGGGTGCCTCCTAATATCCTCTAGAGGAGACGGAGTAGATGAGGTATGAGACGGCATCTCACTCTGAGCCTCACTTTGGCCTGCTCTGGCTTGGGGCACTTGACTGGTACCCTCTCCCGCAGCTATATCAAGCTGTCTACTAATTGTTTGCTTCCTAGTCGAAGGCATCGCTGAAAGAAAGCAAGGTGAATATTAGAGATGAACACTTACGACTCAACTCTATGCACGATCTGGATTCAGGAACAAGGTAACAATCCTAGATGTCATGTGGCCTCCTAATTATAAATATGGCGCGCTACACATCCATAATCAAGACTCTACTAGACATGGCTCATAGACAATCCCTAGGACAGACTTGCTCCGATACCAAGTTTGTCACGACCCAAACTGGAGGACCATGACTAGCACCCGACCATACTTGCCGAGCACCAACGTACATTTTATCTAGCCTTCTTTATTATTTTTTAGGACTGACGAGAGCAATATAAATGGTAGACATGGATCATGGACAACCAATAATAAAATATGATGGCATGAACCTACATAACATGGGATGACCAGACAATCAAGAAACTATATACATATGGTACAAGCTACCACACTAAAATGAAAGACTATACAACAAAAACCAGCCGACAAGGCATACCAAACTATACATGACTCGACACTTGTTATGAGCCTCTAAAGGAACATAAGTGCTAAAACATAGCCGGAATAGGGCCCCAACATACCCATTATGGCTATAACAAAAATGCATACCAAGACCAAGGCAAGTCCGGAGAAGGGATCTCGCCAATCACCGCTGAACTGGACAACCTACTGTGATGGGGGAGCTGCACCTACCTGTCTATCAGGACCTGCAGCACGACATGCACCGTCTACAAATAAAAGGACGTCAGTACGAATAAAGTACTGAGTATGTAAGGTAGAGAACCATAAATACGAACAACAATGTAAGTAGGGATAGAGAATATACAACCTGTAACATCTGAGTACCTCTGAGGGCTACTGAAATGAAATGCATGATACATATGTATAAATACATAATCTTTTAAAACATATGCCTCTGTGGGCATCATCATCATCATATCGTACCCGGCCGTTATAGGCTCGTTAAAAACGTACCCGGCCATTATAAGGCTCGGTAGAATCGTACCCGGCCACGTGGAGCTCGGTAAAACCCAACTGATCAGTGGTTTCACAATAGGTGTCGTACCCAACCAACTATAGCGCGGCTCGGTAGAGTAAAATAGATACATATATATAATGCATGGTCGACTCATGGAAACACCTTGTACACCTTTCGGAGTGACGTAAGGTCGGAATCATATGTACACCATATTAGGACTAACTCTTCACTATGAACCTTATAGGAATCAGGAAGTACCAACAAGATTGATAACATAATAATAAGAGAAGCAATATCAACATCAATCGTTCCATAAGAAGGGAAACAATGTAAGTACTGCTAGCTTCTAAGAGTAGAGTATCTTTGGAAGCTCGTTCATTACATTATGTACAATCGGAGTCGTGCAAAATAAGGAAAGGGATAGCCTCACATACCTTGTTTATACTGCCCGAACCTCAAGCTATGCAAACGTCACGACTCCTTAGTCTACAATAGGAGAAATGACACTATCGTTAACGTTTAAGCGTCGCAACTATTATGTACCAACCACAACCTATTTTGTGATGAAACAGACAGCAACTACCCTATTTATATGAATTCCCACATGTGAAAACAATCACCAAACAGCCAAACAGCATCAATGTTAATCATATTGAACATCCCAAAATAGTCCACCAACCGATAACATTACTACCAAGCCTTTCGATATATATTTCACAAGTTCTAGCTTCAACGACTTAGCCGCAACTTGGATAATCTTAAATACATACAGATTAAGAATTTCATACCTTAATATAGAAAGAACAACTCCAATTTGACCTTAATTCTCCACGAAATATCCCTCCAATTCTGCCACAACAACAAGAAAGTGAAGCTAGCAATCAATTAGTATTTTTTTCGGCACTAGAATCACTTTAGAAGGCTTGAAATCACCTAGGGTTGATATTAAGAACTCAAGGGAGTATTTACAGAACATAAAACCTTTAAAACAACCCCCCCCCCCTACACACACACACTAGCTGTAATAACACAAAAATGAGCAACAACAAGAAGAACAAGAGACTTACTAGCGCCACGTGATTCCCGACACTTGATTTGTGTCGTTTGCCCTTTGTTTGGGTCTTGAACCTTGAGAGAACCTTGAGAGGGTGTTCTTAGGGTTCTAAGGTCTGAATATAGTTAAAATAAATGACTTAAAACGGGTTGGAGGCGTCCTATATAGATCCAAATGTCTTAAACCGCCTAAGTGGGCCCCATAGAGAGGTGCTTGGCGCAGTCTCGCGAAAATACGAATATCTCTCTACTCAGAGATTGTATCGACGAACGGTTTAATGCGTTAGAAACTAAACTCATATATATTCAATTTGGTGGTTATATCACTCCACAATTCTAAGTAAATTTGGAGAAAAGTTTAGTAACATTTGACCTAAAGTTTAAGTAAAACTATGAACCTAAGTTGCGACAACTTTTGTCGACTTTTGTTTCATAACATGTTTTACTTCAAGACTTATGATACGGATATTATATGATTCAAATACCTTAAAACATGACCTCCTGAGTATATTAAGCATCTATAGGTTTACCCAAAAGTACGAGTTACAGTATCCTTGAATCGTTTAACTTCTAATACTTGTTAATCACCCTTATGCACCCTTGTATCACTTATGATCAATCGGATTAACTTCTTATCATCTCAGGGATAATTCCTTCTTAGATTTGTGTTAACTAACATATGGCATGAACTAACGTGTGTGGATATGGGTTGTAACATTTTTTTACCAAGCCATATAAAAGGAATTCAATATATGAGTGAAATCAAAGAAAATTGACTACACTGAAGAATTTTGTATTTTCCTCCAACTACAATTGATAATACCGTTAAGCCCCCGGCAACAATTCCAACATTTTAGCACGCTCAACTATGTATATTAAAAGACTAAGCGGGCGTTGCAAATATAATCTGGGGTACAATGTCCAGAGTCGAAACCCACAGGGAATTAACGTACCAAAAGCCGTCTTTGAAGTACTAAATTCTACTTAGTCAACCTTCTCAAACTTTATAAATGATAGTTGGTGTTTTTTATACTACTATAGTTGAACAAGAATAATAAACTAAAGATTAACTAACACGCAATTGTAGACAATTGTAATAAAGGTCTAAAGTAATGGCTCCCCCCTTGTATATTTCTTATAGCTATGACTTCATTGCCTTTATCAATCATGAACTCTCCAGCTATCATAACTCTCTCTCAAGTAATTACGATAAATTACTAGACGTACTCTCTCAAGCTATGCTATCTAGGTTCGCATTACAGTTCACTTTAGATTACACCCGAGTATCGTTATCTCTAATCCAACCTCTAAACCCTCGTTTATGACTCTCCGCTATACTTCGGGAGTGATGTTATTCAAACAACCACCTAAATATGCACTCTCTGTCAAGTAGATACATAATATATAAGCACAGCTAATTGAGGGCCCTTCAATCAACTACAACATGAATGTAGTTGAACAATAGAGATTAACAACCAACCAAAACTATATTAACATCACAATAAGTTCATCCACAACGGGTTCAACCAAAACCTTAGATTAGAAGAGTTAGCTACTTATAACAATAATATAAACTACAAAATAATCCATAAACAATGGTAAAAAATCACCCTAGAAGGAGATATGGATTGATTCCCTCTTGCTTCCTCCCATTGTGCTCCTCTACAGCTCTCTAAAGCTGCACTATCCTTGTTGTGGGCGAGCCAGACCTTTTTTAGGTTGAAGGGATTGGTTTTGAACTTCCAAAAGTACCCTTCTGATATGTTTCTCCGTCTGTACATGCATGATCATGCATATGAAAGCGCATCTGAGCGGGCAACCTTTCCATACATTCTTTCTTGGCCGCGCATACATGTGCGATTGTGCATATGGACTTTGAGTTTTATTTCCAACCGTATATTGTTGAGCCCAAATAGAGTTCTAAGAAGAAATATATCTCTATTTTACTAGACAGTGCGAAATATACCTTGTCGAGTCTTTGTTCGTACTTAATTATCAAATTTGACCCTCGAACTCGATCCTGGATTAATTCCTTGAGCTCTTACTCGGACTTCAAAGCTCCAAATCACTTAATTTCATTCTATAGCATCTATATATCTTGGAATCACTCCTACAGGGCATATAAAACACTATTAGTGCAAAACACTCGCAACTAAAGCGCAAACTCAATTATAGTGCAGTAAACTTGAGTATAATAAGCGACTAAAATACATAATTATAGCCTATCATCTGAGACCTGAACACCAGGTCTTGTTTGAATTTGTCAACAAGTGCGTGCTGCCTACATAGACGAGAAGGCACACTACAAATTACATGGACCAGGTTCTTATGTAGTGTTTGGAGAGAGAAATACAGATCACCTAGACTGCTTTCATTATCAAATCACTAGACAGGGTAATTAATGGCTCCATGTAATGACCCGACCGGTCATTTTTGGAATTTATGCCCCAATCCCCTATTAACTGTTTTTCCTAAGTTCATTTTTGCTATTTTGGTTTGCCAGGATGTTTGGTTCTAGGATTCGGAGTGTTTTGGGATAATTAGTCCTTAAATGAGAGTTTAAGAGTTGAAAAATGGTCCGTATTCTAAACAGTATGAAGACAACCTCGGAATGGAAATCAGATTATTTCGTTAGCTCTGTTAGGCGATTTCAGGGTTGGGATCACGTTCAAAATGTATTTTGGAGGTCCATGGCTCATTTACGCTTGAAATGCTGAAGTTTAAATTTTTTAAAGTTACGGTCCGATAGGGAATTTTTGATCCAAGGGTCTTTTTGGGATTACGGAAGCTGATGTAGTTTCTTCATGTCATTTTGGACGTGCATGCAAATTTTTAGGTCAATCGGACGTGTTTTGGTTAGGTTTTGAAGCGAAAGCAAGTTTGGTTAAAAATTTTAGTTCTTAAGTTCGAATCATTGAGTAATTCGTGTTCCCGTCATTGTTTTAGGTGGTTTAAGGATTTGAACAAGTTTGAATGATGTTATAAAATATGTCTGTTGGTTTGGTTGGGCTCCCAGGGGCCTCGGATGTGTTTCGGATGCCCAACGAGGCGCTTTGTGTTAAAAAAGGGTTGCAGGTTTTTTGTTGTTTCTACTGAAAATTTTAACCCTCTGTGATCGCAAGCCCATCCATGCGATCGCATAGTGTAAATTTTGAGGGGCCTGTTTTCCTTCTATGCGATCGCGTAATGCCTTCGGCGATCGTATTGCTTTAACTTTTCCTTCTCCTCGATCACGACGTCCCTTCTGCGATCACATTGTGCAATTCCCTTGTCGTACGCGAGCGCAGGCATCTCACTGCGATTGCATAGAGCAGAATCCCAGGGCTCGAAATTTCTTCTACGCAATCGCGTAGCCACTCTTGTGATCGCACTGAAAAAAATATCTGGGCTAACATTTCAAAACGAGGGTTCTACCATTTTTGCAAAAACTCAAGCTAGAGAGCTCGGTTTTGGGAGATATTTCGAGAGATTTTTACATGCAACTATTGGGTAACGTTTCCTCACTCTCTTATGATTAATACACAATAATTAAAACTCGAATTCAACCTTTAATTTCGGATTTTGAATGAAACTTGGGGTAAAATCCTTAGACCTAATTTTGATAATTTGAGTGGGAATTTGACCTCCGATTTGCGAGATTTTTTATATGGTTAGACCCGTGAGAGTACGAGGGTTCTGAAAATGTAAAAATATTTCAATTCAGATATGATGGGTAGAGGGGTAATTTGGTCATTTTACATATTTTTGCACCTTCGCTTTAATTTTAACGGTGTAATTAGTTACATGCGATGTTATTTACACTATATAATTGGTTTGAATAGATTTGGGCCACTCGGAGTCGGATACTCATGGCAAGGGCATTGTTTCTTAGAGGTTTTGTGCCGGTTCAAGGTAAGTGGCTTGTCTAACCTTATGTGGGAGACCTCTCCCCTTAGGATATCTTGTGTGTTGATTTAGATGCCTTGTACGCGAGGTGACGGGCGTGTACTTGTGCCAATTGTTGAAAATACTCTTTACTTGAATTGCTCAAACTGTGTTATCTCTGTTATTTGACTTTATTACATGCAAGATTTATCCTATGTTAGTTAGAGGAGCATGACTAGATTGAATTAACTATCTAAATGCTTAATTGCCTTAATTGAAATTACATGGAACATGTTAGGATAGAACTTAATTGCTAACTGTAGTTGTGTATTCCATTCTCTGAGTATTTTCCTTGTTTTTGATTGTCTTTTGTATTGGGGACTGCGGGTTCAATTCTTGGAGATCCCTGTTATTGAGATGAGCGGACTGCGGGTTCAATTCCCGAAGATCCCTGTTATTGAGATGAGTGGATTGCTGGTTCGATTCCCGGAGACCCTTGTTACTGAGATGAGTGGACTGCGGGTTCAATTCCCGGAGATCTACGGCAGTTGAGGGACTCTTTGTTATGTTATTTTTCCTGTTAATATTGATTTCTAGTGATTTGTAGTTTCTATTCTGTTTCTTTACTGTCATTTCATATTATTTAATGTCTTTTACTGTTCGATACTATTATTTTATTATTATTCTCGGTAGGGCCCTGAACTTCCTTGTCACTACTCCATCGAGGTTAGGTTTGGCACTTCCTGAGTACCGCTGTGGTGTACTCATGCTACTCTTCTGCACACTTTTGTTGTACAGATCCAGGTACATCCAATCAGGCGCATTATCGGTGATTGTAGAGCTACATTTGGGAGACTTGAGGTATGCATCTGCTGCATCCGCAGATCCGAAGAGTCTCCTTTTGTTCTTCCTTATAGACAGTAGCTCATCTCATTTTTGTTCGATTCTATAGATATTTCTGGATGATACAAGCATAGTTTAAATTTTCCTTAGCCTGTATTTTCCCGTGAGTTTTCAGGTCTTGGAGGTTGTATTTCAGTATTTGTGATGAAGTGTATGTGCTAGGCGGCACCTATTACATTTTTCTGTGTTATTTCGTATTTGTTTTTGGTTGTTTCGCAAAGGTTGTTATGTTCCGTAATTGTGTTAGGCTTACTTAGTCGCGAAGACCAGGTGCTGTTATGATAGGTTCACGATTGGTGAATTATGGTCGTGACAAGTTGGTATCAGAGCTTTAGGTTCATAGGAGTCAATGGACACATACTGGTTTATTAGAGTCTTGCTGATCGGTACGGAGACGTCCATATTTATCTACGAGAAACTATGTAACTATTTAGGAAAAATCTTCATTTCTTTTGAATTCCTTGTCGTGCGATGTTTTGACACCAATTCTTAGCTTCTGTCTTCTATTCTCTCACAGATGGTAAGTACACGTGCTTCACGTGAGGATCAGTCACCCGCGCCCCCTGCTTCCGCCGCCAGAGGTCGAGGCTCGGGTAGAGGTCGAGAACGTGCCCGAGTTGCAGCCACAGCACCCGCGTGCGCTGTCGCTGAGGCACCACGGGTAGATCAGGTTGGAGAACAAGCACCTAGTAAACCTACTACAGCTACTACGACTCCAGCACTCCAGGAGACTCTGGCTCAGTTTATGAGCATGTACACTACTTTGGCTCAGGCAGGGTTGCTTCCTTTCGCTGCAGCCACATCTCAGGTCGAGGGAGGGGCCCAGACTCCTGCAGCCCGCACTCCTGAGCAGCAACTGCCAATGGAGCAGGTCCTAGAAGTTATTCCTATACCGCCTACGGCACCAGTATAGCCCGAAGGTGGGTCAGCTGCCTTCGAGGACGAGCAGCGCAGGTTGGAAATGTTGAAGAAGTATGACCCCCCAGTGTTTAGTGGCCTAGCTTCAGATGACGCCATGGAATTTTTGGTGGAATGTCATCGCATCCTCCATACTATGGGCATAGTAGAGTCCAATGGGGTTTCTTTTACTTCTGTTCCGCTTCGAGGGGCCGCTTATGATTGGTGGCGTACATATGCGTTGGATAGTCCGGTCGAGTCTGCCTCACTGACTTGGACACAGTTCTCTGATATGTTTATGATGGAGTTTGTTCCCTAGAGCCTCAGGGATAATTGGCATGCGGAGTTTGAGCGGTTACGTCAGGGCACTATGACAGTATCTGAGTACGCTATCAATTACACCCGATTGGCCCGAAATGCACCGGATTTGGTCGCCACAGTCAGGGAGAGAGTGTAGAGGTTTATTGAGGGTCTTATTCCACCTATCCGATCCAGCATGGCTAGAGAGTTAGAGATGGATTTACCTTATCAGCAGGTGATGAGTATTGCCAGACGGATTGAGGGTATGCACGCTAGAGAGCAAGGAGAGAGGGACGCCAAGAGGTCCCGTGAGTCAGGTCATTTCTCTGGTGCCGGTACTGCAGCAGACAGTCGATATGGTAGCGGTTATTCCGGTTGTCCAGTTCATTCAGCCTTTCTAGCAACCAGTGATACTCCAGCTTCCCCAGTACCTCGGGAGCCTTATTATGCTCCCCAAATTTCCAATGCACCTCCTGCGCGGGGTAGCCTCTAGGGGTCAGTCTATCGGGAGTAGGCCCAGTCAGTCACAGCTATCGCGCCCTCCCACAGCATGTTATGAGTGCGGGGATACTCGCTATCTGGTTAGGGAGTACCCCAGACACGGGAGGGGTGCGCCTTCACAGATATCACAGCCTCAGCATTCTCCATAGGGTCAGTAGGCCATCGTTCCAGCTCCAGCTGCCACCCCACCTGCCCAGCCAGGTAGCGACGGGGATCAGGGTGATAGAAGACACCCTCAAGGGAGGGGTCGGGCCATATTTTATGGTATTCTTGGTCGTGTCGTGACCGTCGCCTTCTGTTATCACATATATTATATTAGTTAGTCATAGAGAGGCATCGGTTCTATTCGATCCTGGTTCTACTTTTTCATATGTGTCCTCTTATTTTTCTTCACATTTTGGTACGCCTAGGGATTCTTTGAGTGCCTCCGTTTATGTTTCAACTCTTGTGGGAGATTCTCTCGATGAGGACCGTGTGTATCGGTCGTGTTTGATCACTATTTGTGATTTTGAGACCATGGCTAATCTTTTGTTGCTCGGTATGGTTGACTTTGATATTATTCTGGGCATGTACTGGTTGTCGCCCCATCATGCTATTCTTCATTGTATGCCAAGACCGTGACGCTGGCTATGGTAGGCATTCCACGTATTGAGTGGAGTGGTACTCTATATCACACCCCCAACTGGGTTATTTCCTTCCTTAAAGCTCAACGTATAGTTGAGAAGGGGTATGCTGCTTATCTAGCTTATTTGAAGGATATCAGTATTGACATCCCTTCTATTAATTCAGTCCCAGTGGTATGATATTTATCCGATGTGTTTCCAACTGATCTTTCGGGCATGCCACCCGATAGAGATATCGATTTTGGTATTGATTTGTTGCCGGGCACTCAGCCCATTTCCATTCCCCTATATCGCATGGCTCTTCTTGAGTTGAAGGAGTTGAAGGATCAGTTATAGGAGTTGTTGGGTAAGGGTTTCATTCGACCCAGTGTTTCACCTTGGGGTGCTCCTGTGTTGTTTGTGAAGAAGAAGGACGGTTCTATGCGTATATGTATTGACTATCAACAGTTGAAGAAAGTTAAAATGAAGAATCGGTATCCTTTTCCACGTATTGATGACTTATTTGATAAGCTTCAGGGCGCACAGGTATTCTCCAAGATTGATTTATGCTCTGGTTACCATCAGCTGAAGATTTGGGAGCCAAATATCTCGAAGACTACCTTCAGGACTCTGTATAGTCATTACGAGTTGCTCATTATGTCTTTTGGGCTGACATATGCCCAAGTAGCTTTCATGCACTTGATGCATAGCGTATTCATGCCATATCATGATACATTCGTGATTGATTTTATTAATGATATTTTGGTATATTCCCGGAGTCAGGAAGTGCATGAGCAGCACCTGAGAGTAGTGCTTCAGTCTCTGAGGGAGAAGAGATTATATGCAAAGTTCTCTAAATGTGAGTTCTGGCTGAGTTCTGTGGCATTCCTAGGCCACTTGGTGTCCAGCGGGGATATTCGAGTGGATCCGAGGAAATTGGAGGCCTTGCAGGGTTGGCTCATGCCCTCCTCAGCTACTGAGATTCGTAGTTTCCTTGGTTTGGCGGGTTATTACTGTCACTTAGTGGAGGGTTCTCTTCGATCGCGGCACCTTCGACTAGATTGACCCAAAATGGTGCCCCTTTTCAGTGGACAGAGGAATGTGAGGCGAGCTTCCAAAATCTCAAGGCAACTTTGACCTCGGCCCCAATCTTGATGTTGCCTACTGGTTCGGGGTCCTATACAGTTTATTATGATGCTTTACGGGTTGGACTTGGAGCAGTATTGATGCATGATGGTAGGGTGATCGCCTACGCGTCCCGGCAGCTAAAGGTGCATCAAAATAACTACCATGTCCACGATCTTGCCATTCTTCACGCCTTGAAAATTTGCCGTCATTATTTGTATGGGGTTCCTTGTGAGATTTACACTGATCATCAGAGTTTGCAGCACTTGCTTAAGCAGAATGACTTGAACATGTGTCAGTGGAGATGGTTCGAGTTGTTAAAGGATTATGATATCACTATTCATTACACTCGGGCAAGGCCAATGTGGTTGTCGATGCCTTGAGTCACCGGGCGGAGAGTTTGGGGAGTTTGGCATACCTACCAGCCTCAGAAGGACCTATGGCGATGGATGTTCAAGCCTTGGCCAGGCAGTTCGTTAGATTGGATCTTTCAAAGCCCATCCAGGTTCTGGCCTGTGTGGTTTCTCGGTCTTCTCTATTTGATCGCATCAGGGAGCGGCATTTTGATGACCCTTATTTGCTTGATCTTCAGGAAAACGTTGGCGTGGTAATGATCGAGATGTCACCATTGGGGATGATGGGTTGATGAGGATGCATGGGCGGATTTTTCTACCCAATGTGAATGATCTTCGAGAGTTGATTCTAGCTGAGGCCCATAGCTCGCGGTATTCCATCCATCCGGGTGCCGCAAAGACGTATCAAGACTTGAGGCAGCACTATTGGTGGAGGCGGATGAAAAAGGATATAGTTGACTATGTGTCTAGGTGCCTCAACTACCAGCAGGTGAAGTATGAGCACCAGCGTCCGGGTGGGTTGCTACAGCAGATTGAGATCCCAGAGTGGAAGTGGGAGCGCATCACCATGGACTTTTTATCTTGACTTCCATGGACTATAAGGAAGTTTGATCTATTAGGGTCATTGTGGATCGATATACCAAGTTCGCCCTTTTCATACCTGTGTGAACTACTTATTCATCAGATTGGTTGGCAGAGATCTATATTTGAGAGATTGTCCGGTTGCATGGTATTCCAGTTTCTATCATTTCAGACAGAGGCACTCTGTTTACTTCACAGTTCAGGACAGCCGTGTCGCAGGAGTTAGGCACTCGGGTGGAGCTGAGCACGGCATTTTACCCTCAGACGGATGGACAGTCTGAGCGCACTATTCAGATTTTGGAGGATATGCTCTGTGCGTGCGTGATTGAGTTTGGAGGGTCATGGGATCACTTCTTGCCTCTGGTGGAGTTTGCTTATAACAACAACTATTAGTCCAGCATTCAGATAGCGCCGTATGAGGCTATATATGGTAGGAGATGCAGATCCCCGGTGGGCTGGTTTGAGCTGGGAAAGGCCAGGTTATTAAGTACAAAGATGGTCCAGGATGCGATGGACAAGGTCAAGGTGATTCAGGATAGACACCGTGCAGCCCCGTCCAGACAAAAGAGTTATGCGGGCAAGAAGGTTCGCGATGTTGCATTTATGGTCGACGAGATCTACTTCGGATCTAGCCCATGAAGGCGGTCATGAGATTTGGAAAGAAAGGGAAGCTGAGTCCAAGATTTATTGGGCCTTGTGAGATTTTGAGATGAGTTGGGGAGGCTTCATATGAGCTTGCCTTACTTCCCTGCCTAGTCGGAGTCTATTCGGTTTTTCATGTTTCTATGCTCCGGAGATATCATGGTGACCTGTTTCATGTATTAGATTTCAGTTCATTCCAGCTGGACAAGGATATATCTTATGTTGAGGAGCCAGTGGCCATTTTGGACAGACAAATCAGAATAATGAGGTTAAAGAACATCGCTTCGGTGAAGGTCTAGTGGTAGGGTCAGCCGACCGAGGATGCGACTTGGGAGATCGAGCAGGATATGCGTAGCCAATACCCTCATCTCTTTGGTACCTCAAGTATGTTTTGTATGCTCGTTCGAGGACGAACGAATGTTTAAGTGTCGGAGGATGTAACGGCCCAAACGGTCTTTTTGGAATTTACGCCCCGATCCCCCATTAACTGCTTTCCCTAAGTACATTTATGCTATTTTGGTTTGCCGGGATGTTCGATTCTAGGATTCGGGGTGTTTTGGGACACTTAGCCCCTAAATGACAGCTTAAGAGTTGAAAAATGGTCTGTATGCGGAACAGTGTGAAGACAACTTCGAAATGTAAATCTAATGGTTCCGTTAGCTCCGTTAGGTGATTTCGTGGTTGGGAGCATGTTCAAAATGTATTTTGGAGGTCCATAGCTCATTAAGGCTTGAAATGCCGAAGATTAAAATTTTTGAAGTTCCGGTCCGATAGTGAATTTTTTATCCGAGGGTCGGTTTGGGATTCCAGAAGTTGATGTAGTTTCGTCATGTCATTTTGGACGTGCGTGCAAATTTTCAGGTCAATCGAACTTGTTTTGGTTAGGTTTTGAAGCGAAAGCGAGTTCGGTTAAATTGTGAAGTTCTTAAGTTCTAATCATCGAGTAATTCGTGTTTCTGGTGTTGTTCTAGGTGATTTAAGGATTTGAACAAGTTTGAATGATGTTATAAGATATGTCTATAGGTTTGGTTGGGGTCCCGGGGGCCTCGGATGTGTTTCGGATGCCCAACGAGGCACTTTGTGTTGAAAAAGAGTTGCCGATTTTCTGTTGTTTCTGCTGCAAATTTCAACCCTCTGCGATTGCATGCCCATCCATGCGATCGCGTAGTGTAAATTATAAGGGGCCTGTTTTCCTTCTATGCAATCGCATAATGCCTCCTACGATCACATTGACTTACTTTTCCTTCTCTGCGATCGCATTGTGCAATTCCCTTGTCTTATGCGATCGCAGGCATCTCACTGCGATCGCATAGAGCAGTCTCCTAGTGCTCAAAATTTCTTCTACGCGATCGCGTAGCCACTCCTGCGATCGCACTGAAGAAAATATTTGGGCTAACATTTCAAAACGAGGGTTCTACCATTTTTACAAAACCTCAAGCTAGAGAGCTTGGTTTTAGGAGATTTTTCGAGGAATTTTCAGAGGCAACTATTGGGTAAAGATTACTTACTCTCTTATGATTAATATCCACCAATCTAAACTCGAATTCAACCTTTAATTTCAGATTTTGAATTAAACTTAGGGTAAAATCCTTAGACCTAATTTTGATGATATGAGTGGGCATTTGACCTCCTATTTGGGAGACTTTTATATGGTTAGACTCATGAGAGTACGAGGGTTCTGAAAATGTAAAAATATTTCGATTCCGAGATGATGGCTGGAGGGGTATTTGGGTCATTTTACCCATTTTCGCGCCTTAGCTTTAATTATAACAGTGTAATTAGTTACTTGCGATGTTACCTACACTATGTAATTGGTTTGAATAGATTTGGGCCACTCAGAGTCGGATACTCGTGGAAAGGGTATTGTTTCTTAGCGATTTTGTATCTGTTCGAGGTAAGTGTCTTGTCTAACCTTGTGTGGTGGACCTCTCCCCTTAGGATATCTTACGCGTTAATTTAGACGCCTTGTACGCGGGGTGACGGGCGTGTACTTGTGCCAATCATTGAAAATCCACTTTACTTGAATTACGGAAATTGTGTTATCTCTGTTATTTGACTGTATTAAATGCAAGATTTATCCTATGTTAGTTAGAGGAGCATGACTAGATAGAATTAACTGTCTAAATACTTAATTGCCTTAATTGAAATTACGTGGAACATGTTGGGATAGAACTTAATAGCTAACTGTAGTTGTTTATTCCATTCTGTAAGTATTTTCCTTGTTTTTTATTGTGTTTTGTATTGGGGACTGCGGGTTCAATTCCCGGAGATCCCTGTTATTGAGATGAGCGGACTACATGTTCAATTCTCGGAGATCCCTGTTATTGAGATGAGTGGACTACGGGTTCAATTCTTGGAGATCCCTATTATTGAGATGAGCGGACTGCGGGTTCAATTCCTAGAGATCCCTATTATTGAGTTGAGCGAACTGCGGGTTCAATTCCCGGAGATTCCTGTTATTGAGATGAGCGGACTGCGGGTTCAATTCTCGGAGATCCCTGTTATTGAGATGAGTGGACTGCGGGTTAGATTCCCGAAGACCCTTGTTACTGAGATGAGTGGACTGTGGGTTCAACTCCCGGAGATCCACGCCAGCTGAGGGACCCTTCGTTATGTTATTTTCCTGTTAATATTGATTGCTAGTGACTTGTAGTTTCTATTCTGTTTCTTTGTTGTCATTTCAGATTATTTACTGTCTTTCACTGTTCGATATTGTTATTTTATACTATTCTCGTTAGGGCCCTGACCTTCCTCGTCACTACTCCATCGAGGTTAGGCTTGGCACTTACTAAGTACCGTCGTGGTGTACTCATGCTATTCTTCTGCACACTTTTGTTGTGTAGATCTAGGTACATCCGATCAGACGCATTATCGGTGATTGCAGAGCGACATTCGGGAGATTTAAGGTATGCATATGCCGCGTCCGCAGATCCGAAGAGTCTCCTTCCATTCTTCCGTATAGACAGTAGCACATTTCATTTTTGTTCGATTGTATAGATATTTCTGGATGATAGAGCCATGGTTTAAATTTCCTTAGCCTGTGTTTGCTCGTGAGTTTCTGGGTCTTGGAGGTTGTATTTTAGTATTTGTGATAAAGTGTATGTTCTAGGTGGAACCTATTACATTTTTCTATGTTATTCCACATTTGTTTTTTGTTGTTTCGCAAAGGTTGTTAAATTCCACAATTATGTTAGGCTTACCTAGTCGCGAAGACTGGGTGCCGTCATGACAGGTTCACGATTGGTGAACTAGGGTCATGACACTCCAAGGCTCATGCCACTCTTTATGGGTTCATACTGACTATTGTGTTGGACAGGATGAAGGTTCCTTTGAAGAAATGGGAAATGGCATCAAGCAAGGAGCATTTTGGTGTTAAGACCATACTGGCTTGTGACTATCCTGTCAATGCCATCCTAGTTGAACCTGGTTCATCTCTGAGAACGCCAATCAACAGCAAAGTTAGGGCCTTGGTTCAGGAGTGTGGAACTTAGGATGATAAAATTTCTAGGCTCAAGGCACACGTGTCTGAATTGGAGAGTGAGAGATATGACCTTAGAATTGAGCTAGAAAAAGAAAGGGAGAAGAGTGATGAAATGCTTCAGAATATGCTAAACCTTCTCCAATCTCAACCTTCAAGTCCATCCAAGTCCTAGGTCTCCCATCACTAATCTTCTGAACCGGTCTAGTGCCCACTGACCCGGATTAGGGATGTTTCTATTATTTTCGCTCATGTTTTGGAAGTTTTTTTTTCTTTTTGTGGAATGTTTGGGAAACCATATGTTTATCAATCACAACTATTGTTTTCTCTTGTTCAATGATGATTCTGATCTTAATAGTTTAAATATGTTTGTTGGTTATTGATAATTGCACATGATTTCACTTATAGTTGCCCTAGTGGCCATGTGTATTTATTAAAATCTGGGTTTCACACTGTGCATGCAAGTTTTTGATGATGCCAAAAGGGGGAAGAGATGATTTTGTGCTTTACACATTATTCTGAATTAAGTGATATTTACAAACTAATTAACCTGGTCCTTGATCATAAGTAAATTTACTAAGCTAAGTGTTGATGGTTAAGCTGAGTTCTTATAGATTTTTTAATCAGTAAATAGCACAGAGTTTTTCATCATCAAAAAGGGGGAATTTGTTGGCGCAAAAACAGGTAAAGTTTTGAAGAATGACAAATGAACTCAGTCATGGACCAGGTCCATCAGGTGAAGCACAGTGTTTGTCAACCTATACATGTGAGATTCACGTGAAAGAGATAAGTCCATTGATCAAGCAGTAATATCTCATGAACTGATCAAAAAGGTTGCATGTGGGATAAGGAGTGAAATTATCCTTATGAGAAGAGAACACAATCCGGATAAAGGATAGGGTTGGAGTTTATGTTGTTCAAGGACTCAACTTTGATGGAAGATCAGCAATTGAGCCTCAATCAAACTTCAATTACTAACTCATTAAATAATAGTGGTTGTTCTCTTTTACCTGTATTGCACAAATGCAGAAGTTAAACTAAATTGAGATCAAAAGAGCGAGACAATTTTGCAAGCAATTTATGTGAGGTCTAAGGGTGTATTCTTGAAGCTACTTGGACAAGATAGAAGATTCAATTCCATTGTGTCTTTATTTTATTCTAGCTCAATTGTAGTAGGTGATTTAAACTTGTACCTTTCAGCTTTCATAAAAGTATTTGTATTAGGTACTTTAAGTATTCAAGTTAGAGTTAACTTGAAGTTGTCACAACAGTTGAGGCTGTGTGCCACAACGAGATTCGATTTTAATCCTTAGGTTTACAAGAGTTTTGTAAATGCTATTTTGGCTTAGTGATTTTAGTGGAAGTTTGGGAAAATCCTACTGAGTAGTTGATCGTGTTTTTTTCACCTTTTCAGCCAGGTGTTTTCCACATAAAAATCTCTGTGTTATTTATTTATGTACTTTTAATTCCACAAAAAGTAGTAGTAAGTACACCTAGAAGAAACAGGTTCTTCTAGAGCGAAAATCGAGTACCACACAAATCACCCCCCCTCCCTCTTGTGTGGTATTGAAGTTTAGAACATTACTAGGTTTATAAAAAATATGGATCACCCTACATAATGTCCGGTAATCACTCCTCAATGAGGGGCTACACGTGACATTATCGCGTGACCATCATATCCATATCTACCCTTCCCAGCCCGTTAAGGTATTTAAAGTACGGATTGGTCTTGATCACTTATTGCATGCTATTACCCGTCCCACTCATATCAATACCCGAGGCACTTAGGACTACTAATCCTAAGAGGGCGGGATATTAGAATTATTTGTAGTTTCAAAGGTAAAAACTCTAAGGCGACATATAAAACGTATATTTCATATTTGGGGGAAAGCATATGAACAAACAAAGGCTCATATATACCTCCTTAAACAAATAAAGCGTATAATTTGCATGACTTGCACAAACTTTTTATGTCTGAGTAAAAATACTAAAGACGGGGGAGTTTAAATATTGAGGCAGATTAGTTTATTACATAACTCATATAAGAAGTCTAAATCAGGCCTGCCTACAGGTTGTAATGATTAATAGGAAAAGATTCAGTTTATAGTTATTACTCTACGGCTTGCCTAAGTGTTTAGACGAGGTCTTATAGGCATGATATCTACTGAACTTAGAAGGTGATAAGATAGTAAGGCTCGAAATGAATTGTTCGAAGTCCTATATACATATTTGTTGAACTTGTTAAGTGAGGGACTTAGATTATTAAAAGAGATGCAGAATGTTACAAAAATGAAATAAATTGGTTACAGGTTTTGTAGCTGATAGCATATACTATTACTGATATTATATCCAAAATTAACTGTAAATAAAAACGAAGCAGAATTGCTCGAGGATCCCTAAAGGAATGATTTATATACATTACTGATTTTAGACGTGATATCTAATTGTAGAAACCTTATATACAAGATGTCTAAGTGTAGTTTGAGTTATTAAAATATTCCTATTGGCATGGTTTCTAGGTGAAGTTTGAATATTGAGAAGTTAAAACACCCACTACTAAAAAAACCAGGGTTTAGCGACGGACAAAAGCTGTAGCTAAACTGAAAAATCCGTTGCTAATCTCATTTAGCGACGGATTAGCAACGGATTATCAAAAGATTCTTCTAGCAACGAGCATTTTAGCGACAGATTAGCGACGACGTTCGTAGCTAATTCCAGTTTTTTTTGTAGTGACCCTATAGGCATGATTTCTAAGTAAAGTTTGAATATGCAGAAGTTAAAATACCCTATATGCATGATTTCTCGGTGAAGTTTGAATATGCAAAAGTTAAAACACCCTATATGCATGATTTATACCCTTGCACGTATAGTTATCCATCCATTTTCACTAGCCAGTCCCAGATGTTTATTATAACTTGTTACAAACCAGAATAATAAATTACATAAGAAAAGTATAACCAGAGGAAGCCTGATTCTTGACTTCCTCTCTGAATTATGAGATATACCAACTCAAAGACCGTTTATCCAAAACCTTTCTCCAATTTGAGTGCGCCAAAGTTCCCTAAGGGCCTTAATGGGGCTCCGGGAAATGCTCACACCCAAATTGTATCACCATAATAAGGACAAGTCCAGCATGGAAGTGGTAGCCCTCAAGTGTCCAAGATCAGATGTAGCTCATGGGTCCTAAGGTAAGGCTCACATGAGGGGGAAAGAACTTAAGTCTAAGAGAGAGTGCAAGTGAAAAAATAGAGTTCTGAGGGAATAAATGAGAGGGAAAGGGATGCTGGGAAACAACCATAAACAAGTTGATAATTTCATACAAAAGGGGTTCAGGGGTTGGGAAAATGCAAATAGCCTATGTACTTAAGCAAGGGTTGGGTTTGGGCATGCACGACAATAGAAGATGTTGGCATGCCCATAAGCCCACCAGAACACACAATACTAGAGAATACATAGAAGTTATGATCCCATGTGACTAAAGTTTGAGTCATGGAAAACAATGCTCAATATTGTCATGCCTCAAACAAAATATCAATATCAAACACAATGGGGAATGGGTCTGGGATACTTAATACATAGTTCAGAATAAGAAGAAAGAAATTACAGCATGCTAGAATAAAGTACTGAATTAAACGCAAGCAGTAGGCAGAAAAAAGGCAACAATATTAAGTAAACATATTGTTGTGGTGCTTAAATTTTAATCAAAACATAACAGTTCAAAGAAGCAAAATACAGTAAAGGCAAGGTAGCAGGATTTTGAAATATAGCTTTTGCTTTCAGCCAGCTAAATAGGTCACGATAGAAGTAGTAAAGTAGGAGAGAATGTTTTGTGTGTAAGTGATATTTGGAACTAAGAGTGTTCGCGTGTGTGTTAATGAAAGAGCAAGGAGTTTATAATTTGAAAACGGGTATAAAATAAGGCAAGAATCATAGTTTAGTAGTAATTATGGAACTTTGTACTAGTGAAAATCAAATCAGTATAAGTACCTTGTTTAATTAAGGAATTAAAACTAAATGACAGCATGCAAATACTAAATAAGGAAAGAATCACATAAGGATGAATATAACCAATAAGGAAATATTTTAGCATAGTACAAGTACTCAATATGTAATAGAGATTAGGTTCATCAAATCCTAATCAAGGAAATGCCGGTAAGAATCAAGTACCAACGTAACCAAGGTAAGGGAATCAATCATATTGAGTAGAAAAGGTATGGATCGAAGGTTCAAAGGAAAGTGTTCAAATCAGACCAAGAAACAGGGGAATCAGTAAGGTGAGAC
The DNA here is from genome assembly GCA_032618575.1 of Nicotiana noctiflora. Classification (NCBI taxonomy): domain Eukaryota; kingdom Viridiplantae; phylum Streptophyta; class Magnoliopsida; order Solanales; family Solanaceae; genus Nicotiana; species Nicotiana noctiflora. Next base: position 156,709 of record JASVEL010001680.1, read on the forward strand.
AAGGAAAGAATCAAAATTTCACAAGGAATGGTTTGAAATTAGTTCAGAATTAGAGGTCATTCAAAAGGGGAATTCATCATATAAAAAGAGTGCATAAACATTAGGCATGTGAGGCTGAACTTATGACAAATAGAAGCATCATGCGATAACAATCACAAAGCTAGTAGATAGTGAACTATTGAAATCTGGTAGTCACATAGGTCAACTTCAGTAACTTAGTAATAGAGAAAGGAGTGTCAAATAGCATGCAATAGATCAAGTGAAAAGTCCCTTCTAAAAAGTATAATGGTGGCAAGAAGTCAAAATCAATTAAAAAACAGATGCTGAAACAAAAGGGTTTCAAATCTAGTCGAGCAACTTCAATTAGGTGAAACAACTTCAGAAGCTTGAATAAGCCCCATATAAATTAGGGTTTTGAAACCAATCAAATTCATAGATGATAAACAAGTAAATCACACAGCAAATAGTCTCAGAACTTGAATGAACCCAAAATTTTAGGGTTTTCAACACCAATCGAGTCTGGAGAAGAAAATCAAGTAAATCAGACAAACACTAACAAAGTAGATTCAGAAATCTCAAAAGAAATTAAGGCCCTTAACATGCAAACTCAAGTAGAAGAACGACATAAGGATTTACAGTAGAACATGTCAAAAAAATCAGAGTAAGCTTTGAAATAACTTAACAAAACCTAAATCAGAAAATAAGAGATATTGAAGATAGAGTTTTAAAAGAAACTTTGAAAAAATGTTCAGAAGTTAAGAGCAAGCACAGTTCTAAAACACACCTAAAAGAAATCAAAATAACCTTAAAGGTTAGGGTTTCATAAGAACGCCAAATGGTGAGAAAGGCTTGGAAATTCATTGATCTAAGCATGAGAAGTCAAGAGTTAGACTCGAATAGCCATAACTGGTCGGAGCAAGGTCAAAGATGACCGGAGACATTCATAAAGCTGAGATCGACCAAGGTCAGGACCAAGATTTTCCAGGATCAGTCTTGAAACTGTGATACTTGAACACATAGAAGCATAGGGAGGTGGATACAAGCTTCTAATGGCTTTGGAAGCCATTGATTTGGGTAGTTTTAGGGTGGTAGTTGAGGGTGGCGGCAAGGGTTTGAGAGTGGGTTGAGAGAGAATTGAGAGAGAAAGGGATTCAGAGACAGCTGAGGGTGTGAAATGGTTAGGGTTAGGGGGTAGGTCGAGATTAAAAATGAAAGGGTTAATGTGAGTTGTTGATCTGAGTGATCAACGGGTGGGATTCAATGGGAATTCCGCGGGTTGTTTTAATTGGGTTGTGGGTTGGGTGCGACTAGGATTTGGGCTGGGTAATTGTGTTTAAAATTGGGTTGAATTGGAGGTTCAAATAAGGCTAAAATATAATTGGGCTAGATTTTAAATAGCCACTTTTTTCTTATTTATTTTATAAAAAATAGTAGAGTAATTTCCGGAAATAAATTAAATAAACTAAAATTATTAATGATATATAATTATCAAATTATCAAATTAAAAAACATTTGACCTAATTTTATGACACAACCCGGATTTCCCCCACCATCGAGATTGTGATGGCGCCTACTCGTGGTAGCTAGGTAAGCCAATTCACTCACCATCTTCCTATTCATACCATCATTTTTGTTCTCATATTTAATAGAAAGAATAATACTCAAATTTTTAAATGAGGAAGACTTACGAATAAAAGATGAATAATAGTGTTAAGTAACTGACATAAATCCTCTACCCAAGATGTGGAGTCATAATCTCACGAACTACTAAGGAATAACTACACATAATGGTCTGAAATAAAATAAATTATAACCGTCTGTCTCGGAACAATGAGACCATATCAATAATAAATGTAAATAGAGGAGACGCCGGGCCTGCGGACACCTGCAAGCTACCTCGGTCTCGGATGTACGATAATCCCGCTAGTGTACTACTGCTGCTGCTCTTGCTCAAAACCTGGACATATGCAAAAACACACAGAAGTGTAGTATCAGCACAATTCAACCCCATACGCTGGTAAGTGCCTGGCCTATCCCGGTGAAGTAGTGACAAGCCTAGGACCAGACACCCACATAAACCTGTGCAGTACTATATATATGTATGTACCACAGAATAACAGAGATATTGAGTAACACAATTAACAAGGAGGTAACATGCTTGGGGAGCACAATCAGAAACACATAATTAATCAGCAAAGAAAAATCAGAGTGTAGTAAAAACAATTATCACAAAAAAAGAAATTTAAATGGTTGCACGGCATCACCCTTCGTGCTTTTACTCTCATCTTCACAAAATAATCAAATAAAAGTGCACGGCATCACCCTTCGTGCTTTTACTCTCAGTCTCACATCCTTGGCACAGCATGATCCTTCGTGCATGGTTTAAATAACAACGGCACGGAATGTCCCTTCATGCATAAATAATAAACATGGCACGGAATGATCCTTCGAGCATAAATTAAGTAACAACGGCACGGAATGTTCCTTCGTGCATAAATAGTAAAATAATGCACGGAATGATCCTAAGTGCATAAATAATAAACATGGCACGGAATGATCCTTCATGATAAATTAAGTAACAACGGCATGGAATGTTCCTTCTTGCATAAAAAGCAAAACAAGAATGAAATAAGCCTTCGTTCGAACATAAGTAGAAATGGCACGGCATCACCCTTCGTGCATTATCACTCTTCCTCGCCCAAATAACAATCATAGTCAAGGGAAAAAGAATGAAACAATTAATATGAACCGTCCTGGCAAGGGAAACAAGAATCATAACAATATCCTGGCAAGGGAACAACAACAACAATACAATAAGGTCCCGGCAACGGAAACAATAATCAACCTTCACAACCCGGCAAGGGCTCAAGAACAAGACTTAAGAATATCCCACATTTAGTCACAACATATGTCAACAAATGACTCACGGTCACGCTAGACGCCAGTGTATAGATGCTCGTCACCATAGCCTATACACCGCACTCGATCACATAGCAATTAGCAATTAGCACATTCAATCATATTCCCTCAAGCTAGGATAGATCAAACACTTACCTCAAAGCCTTGAAGTCCAGTTAACCTTCAACTATCGCTTTACCTCGAAATTCAACCTTCAACTCACTCAAATCTAATTACAATTGGTTCAATTACTTTAATAAATACTATATAAATTGGTTTGGATGCATAAAAATGGTTTTCTCAAAGTTTTAACCAAAATTTCCCAAAATGCCCCCGGTCCCACGTGGTCGGAAATCGGGGTTTGGACCAAAATTCGGTTACCCATTCTCTCACGAGTTCAATTATATGATTTGTTTCGAAATCGGACCTCAAATCGAGGTCCAATTTCCCAATTTATGAAAAACCTAGGTTCTACCCAAAAACAACAATTTCAACCATAAAAACCTTTGATTTCTCATGGAAAACATGTTTAGTGATGTTAGGAATTGAAATAGTTGAGTAAACATTGATTTACAAGTGATTTGGAATGATATTGCTCTTGGAAAATCGTGTGTGGTGTTTTCGGTTTTGAAAGAATAGTGAAAAAGGGTTTAAAAATCGTTTAAGTATCAGATTGCACAGCTGCGGATATGGGAATTGTGAACATGACAAATCTGGGCTGCAGAACTCGCATTTGCGAGAACATTTTCGCATTTACGAACCTGTGCCTTGCCTCGCAGCATCACATTTGCGATATTTCTTTCTCATTTGCGAACTTAAGGTTTTTCTGAGTTGCTTCGAATTTGCGAAGATTTATTCGCATTTGCGAGTCAAGGCCTTTCCTAGCCAACTTTGCATTTGCAAAGATTGGTTCGCATTTGCGAACCAAGGCCAGATCTGAGTCATAACGCAATTGCGAGTATTTATTTGCAATTGCGAAGATATCAGCTGGGGGAAAAATACCAGCTGTGTTCTTTTCAAAATCTACTCTAACGACCTATCAAATATTTACCCGAGCCCTCGGGCTCCAAACCAAACATGCACACAACCTCAAAAACATACCACAAACTTGCTTGCGCGATCAAGTCGCCAATATAACATCGTTTTCATAGAATTAAGCCTCAAATTCATGATTTCTTCTTTTAAACTTCATAAACTTTCAAATTTGGAACTCATGGTTCAAAACACATCAAACGATGTTCAAATTCCATCAAACTTTGAAGGAAGTACTTAAATAATATATAAGACTTGTACCGGGGCGTCGGAACCAAAATACGAGACCGATACCATGGTTTTTTAATCAATTTTCATTTCCATTTTCATTAATAATTTCTGGAAAACAATTTAACAGAAAAATTCATATGTTGGGCTCTAGGCCTCAGAATTCGACTTCAGACGCATGCCCCAGTCCCATATTTTCCTACGGACCTTCCGGGACCGCCCGATCTCGGGTCCGGGTCCGATTACCAAAAATATTCACCGAAGTCAACTATATTAATATTAATATCAAATTTCTGCAAAATTTCCATAGAATTTACATATTCTAACACAAAAAATTCTGGCTACGTGCTCAGACTATGCATGTAAATCAAGGCAATATAAAATGAGGTTTTTGAGGCCTCGAAAGCACGGAACAGATGAGGATAATAGGTGATGACCCTTTGGGTCATCACATCCTCCACCTCTAGAACAACCGTTCGTCCTCGAACAGACAAGAGAAGGAAGTACCTAAGTCGGTTAATAAATATGGGTAACGGCTCCGCATATCAGACTCGGACTCCCAGGTTGATGCCTCAGGAGGCTGACCTCTCCACTGGACGCGCACTGAAGGAAAACTCTTCGACCTCAACTATCCAACCTGCTGGTCTAGAATGGCCACCGGCTCCTCCTCGTAAGATAGATCCTTGTCCAATTGGAGAGTACTGAAGTCTAACATTTGTGTAGGATCGCCGTGGTACCTCCGAAGCATAGATACATGAAAAATTGGATGTACGGCTGATAAGCTGGGTGGCAGTGCTAGTCTGTAAGCCATCTCTCCCACTCGATCCAGAAACTCAAATGGACCAATATACCTAGGGTTGAGCTTGCCCTTCTTTCCGAACCTCATCACGCCCTTCAAATACCCGCTCACCAACCATGAAATCCACATCTTGGACCTTACGATCCGCATAAGTCTTCTATTTGGACTGAGCTGAACGTAATCTCTCCTGGATAGTCTTGACCTTGTCTAAGGCCTCCTGAACTAAGTCTGTACCCAGCAACCGAGCCTCTCCTGGCTTAAACCACCCGTCTGGGGCCCACCTGGATACCCTCTACTAACACGATATCACCCAGGAATGCAACCGAACTCAACCAGAACTCGTATTTTGAAAACTTGGCATATAGTTGATTATCCTTCAGAGTCTGAAGAACCACTCTGAGGTGCTGCTCGTGCTCTTCCTGGCTGCGGGAGTATACCGGGATATCATCTATAAAGACTATCACGAACAGATCTAGATAAGGCCTGAACACTTGATTCATCAACTCCATAAATGCTGCTGGAGCATTGGTCAACCCGAAAGACATGACCAAGAATTCATAGTGCCCATACCGAGTGCGAAAGGTTGTCTTAGGAATGTCAGCTGCCGTGATCTTCAGCTGATGGTAGCTCGACCTCAAGTCTATCTTTGAGAACACCCTCTCTCCCTGGAGCTGGTCAAACAAATCATCAATCCTCGGTAGTGGATACTTGTTCTTTATCGTCACTTTGTTTAATTGCCGATAATCAATACACATCCGCATCGAGCCATCCTTCTTCTTCACAAATAACACCGGTGCACCCCAGGGAGAAACACTGGGCCTGATAAAGTCCTTTTCTAGAAGGTCTAGCAACTGATCTTTTAAATCTTTTAACTCTGGCGCGACCATGCGATAGGGTGGAATAGAGATGGGCTGAGTGCCCAGTGCCAGATCAATACAGAAATCAATATCCCTGTTGGGTGGCATATCCGGCAGGTCTGAAGGGAAAACCTCGGGAAAATCCCATAAAATAGGAACTGAATCAATAGAAGGAATCTCCGCAGTGGAATCACGAATATATGCCAAATAAGCTAGACACCCCTTCTCGACCATGCGTCGAGCCTTAACATATGAAATAACATTGCGAACGGAGTGGACTGGGGTCCCTCTCCACTCTAGTCGGTGTGATTCTGGCAAGGACAAGGTCACTGTCTTGGCATGACAATCTAGGATAGCATGATACGGGGACAACCAATCCATCCCCAATATGACATCGAAATCCACCATGTCTAATAGCAATAAATCAACATGGGTCTCAATACCCCCGAATACACCCGATCGACTACTATAGAGTTGCCCACTGGTGTAGACACATAAACTGGAATGTCCAGGGCATAGCTAGGCACAGCCAGGTAGGGTGCAAAGTAGGAAGACACATATGAATATGTAGACCTAGGGTCAAATAATACTGAAGCACCTCTATCACAAACCAGTATGGTACCTGTAATCACAGCATCTGATGCCTCTACCTCTGGCCTAGCTGGTAAAGCATAAAATTGGGGATCGGCACCTCTCCTATGAGCTACGTCTCTGGGACGGTCATCTACTAGTTGACCTCTACCTCGGGCAGAATGATCTCTACCTCTACGGTCTCGACCTCCACCTCTACGATCTCTACCCTCGCCTTTGGCTGGCTGGGCAGGCTGTGGGTTAGCTGGGGCCTGAATCATGGGGCGAGGACCCCGCTGCTGAGTGCTTTCCTAAATTACGTTTCTCCAAACTACCACATTCACAACAATTCCTTTGAGGCTCAATTAACTTATTGCACATTACGACATATTCGGACACAGTCATGGTGACATGGTAAAATCGTTCAGATCGCATATACTACATATTGCAGAGAATCTGGGAGGTGACGTCTTCAGAACATTTTCTTAAAACATAGTTTAGTAGGTAGTGTTGCGTTGGCCGGCTTGCCCTCTTCGTAGGCTTGTCACAAACATCGACGGCCAATTTCCTCTTTTCCTATGTTGGCTTAACACTAATAAGCTACCCCATTTACTCATATACTCTTCATTATACTCTCGGGGGTATTCTTACCTCATGCAAATAACCAACCTTAAATATGTATAAATTATTTGCAGGACCTTTCCATACCATATATATACATTCCAATAATTCACAATATTTGTCCTTCATAACTCCAACAAATCAACCGGACGTCAAGGCCCGTTGAAACCCCACATGATTTATTGGGTGATCTCCGGATATAACTGCATCTTCCGTTGGAACCATAACTGGGGTGCTAAATACATTATCTTCCCACTACTTCTGTTTTCCATCCGAAACATAGTAAAATCAACCCCCTCACATTCAACTATTCCCACGTTCTGTAATTCCCCACAATAACGGTCAAGCACAATCCCGTGGGTTCTCAAAAGATGCATCGCTGACGGTGGTAGCGAAGAGTTTGGTGTAACCTATCTGACCTCCATAAGACTTTTGAAGGCGTAGTTGATCTATGACCAGCCCATGCCATTGTTCGGCTGAAGAAGCGGTACGTGACTTTGCCATTCGTGGGGAGACAAGAGTAGAAATTCAATTTAACATTTGAAGAACGAATTCGCACGATAAGAAAGAACAATGAGAGACTTTTCCTAACTCAATAGACTATAGAGGACAAGTACAGACGTCTCTGTACCTACCCCTCAGACTCTAATAAGCTTGTTCGTGAGTTGTGAGACCTATGTAACCTAGAGCTCTGATACCAACTTGACATGACCCAGATTTCCCCCACCATCGAGATCGTGATGGCGCCTACTCATGGTAGCTAGGCAATCCGATTCACTCACCATCTTCCTGTTCATACCATCATTTTTGTTCTCATATTTAATAGCAAGAATAATACTAAAATTTTTAAATGCGGAAGTCTTTCGAATAAAAGATGAATAATAGTGTAAAGTATCTGACATAAATCCTCTACCCAAGATGTGGAGTCAAAATCTCATGAACTACGAAGGAATAACAACATATAATGGTCTGAAAGAAAATAAATAATAACCGTCTGTCTCGGAACAATGAGACCACAACAATAATAAATGCAAATAGAGTAGACGCCGGGCCTGCGGACACCTACAAGCTACCTCGGTCTCGGAAGTATGATAATCCCGCTAGTGTAATATTGCTACTGCTCCTGCTCAAAACCTGGACCTGTGCAAAAACAAACAGAAGTGTAGTATCAACACAATCCGACCCCATGTGCTAGTAAGTGCCTGGCCAATCCCGGCGAAGTAGTGACAATCCTAGGACCAGACACTCGCATAAACCTGTGCAGTTCTATATATACGTATGTACCACAGAATAATAGAGAAATTGAGTAACACAATTATAAAGGAGGTAACATGCTGGGGGAGCACAATCAGAAACACATAATTAATCAGCAAAGAAAAATTAGAGTGTAGTAAAAATAGTTATCACAAAACAAGAAATTTAAATGGTTGCACGTCATCACCCTTCGTGCTTTTACTCTCATCCTCACCAAATAATCAAATAAAAGTGGACGGCATCACCCTTGGTGCTTTTACTCTCATCCTCACATCTATGGCACAGCATGATCCTTCGTGCATGGTTTAAATAACAACGGCACGGAATGTCCCTTCGTGCATAAATAATAAACATGGCACAGAATGATCCTTCGCGCATAAACTAAGTAACAACATCACGGAATGTTCCTTTGTGCATAAATAGTAAAACAAGGCACGGAATGATCCTTAGTGCATAAATAATAAAGATGTCACGGAATGACCCTTCGTGCATAAATTAAGTAACAACGGCACAGAATGTTCCTTCGTGCATAAACAGTAAAACAAGGCACGAAATGATCCTTCGTGCGAACATAAGTAGAAATGGAACGGCATCACCCTTCGTGCATTATCACTCTTCCTCACCCAAATAACAATCATAGTCAAGGGCAAAAGAATGAAACAATTAATATGAACCGTCCCGGCAAGGGAAACAAAAATCATAACAATGTCCCGGAAAGGGAACAACAACAACAACACAATAAGGTCCCGGCAAGGGAAACAATAATCAACTTTCACAACGTGGCAATGGTTCAAGAACAAGACTTAAGAACATTCCACGTTTAGTCACAACATATGTCAACAAATGACTCATGGTCATGCTAGCTGCTAGTGTATATATGCTCGTTACCACAGCCTATACACCACACTCGACCACATAGCAATTAGCACATTCAATCCTATTCCCTCAAGTTAGGATAGATCAAACACTTACCTCAAAGCCTTGAATTCCAATTAACCTTCAACTATTGCTTTACCTCTAAATTCAACCTTCAACTCACTCGAATCTAATCAAAATTGGTTAAATTAATTTAATAAATACTATTTAAATTGGTTTGGATGCATAAAAATGGTTTTCTGAAAGTTTTACCCAAAATTTCCCAAAATGCCCTCGGTCCCACATGGTCAAAACTCGGGGTTCGGACCAAAATCCGGTTACCCATTCCCTCACGATTTCAATTATATGATTTGTTTCGAAATCAGACCTCAAATCGAGGTCCAATTCCCCAATTTAAGAAAAAATTAGGTTCTACCCAAAAAAACAATTTCAACCATAAAAACCTTTGATTTCTTATGAAAAACATGTTTAATGATGTTAGGAATTGAAAAGTTGAGTAAAAATTGACTTACAAGTGATTTGAAGTGATATTGCTCTTGGAAAATTGTGTGTGGTGTTTTGGGTTTTAAAAGAATGGTGAAAAAGGGTTTAAAAATCGTTTAAGTATCAGATTGCACAACTGCGGATATGAGAATTGCAAACATATGTTCGCAATTGCGAACATGATAGGTCTGGGCTGCGGAACTCACATTTGCGAGAACATGTTCGCATTCGCGAACCTGTGCCTTGCCTAGCAGCATCGCAATTGCGACATTTCTTTCGCATTTGCGAACTTAAGGTTTTTCTGAGTTGCTTCGCATTTGTGAAGATTTATTCGCATTTGCGAGTCAAGGCCTTTCCTGGACAACTTCACATTTGCGAAGATTGGTTCGCATTTGCGAACCAAGGCCAGATCTGAGTCATATCGCAATTGCGAGTATTTCTTCGCAATTGCGAAGATATCAGTTGGGGGAAAAATACCGGCTGTGTTCTTTTCAAAATCTGCTCTAACGGCCTATCAAATCTTTACTCGAGCCCTCGGGCTCCAATCCAAACATGCACACAACCTCAAAAACATACCACGTACTTGCTCGCGCGATCAAATCGCCAATATAATACCATTTTCATAGAATTAAGCCTCAAATTCATTATTTCTTCTTTTAAACTTCATAAACTTTCAAATTTGGAACTCATGGTTCAAAACACATCAAACGACATTCAAATTCCATCAAACTTTGCAAAAAGTACTTAAATAATATATAAGACCTGTACCGGGCATCGGAACCAAAATACGAGCCCGATACCATGGTCGTTTAATAAATTTTCATTTCTATTTTCATTAATAATTTCAGCAAAACAATTTAACAAAAAAATTCATATCTTGGGCTTTAGGCCTCAGAATTTTACTCCGGACACATGCCCGAGTCCCATATTTTCCTACGGACCTTCCGAGATCGTCCGATCTCGGGTTCGGGTCCGATTACCAAAAATGTTGACCTAAGTCAACTATATCAATATTAATATCAAATTTCTTCAAATTTTCCATAGAATTCACATATTATAACACAAATATATTCTGGCTACGTACCCGGACTATGCACATAAATCGAGGCAATATAAAATGAGGTTTTCGAGGCCTCAGAAGCACGAAACAGATGAGGAAAATAGGTGATGGCCCTTTGGGTCGTCACATTTTATAGACGTAAATGTAATTAAATCTAAAAAAGGCTAATATTTCAATTATATGCAATTTAGCCTTAAATACTAGATAAATTTGGAAAAATATTCAAAAATTATCTTAACTATATTTTAGTATAAATATGAGAGTCTGATAAATGAATCACTTAAAATGATAATTTGGGAATAATTATTGAGCTTTTCTAAATATAATAGGGCAATAAATTGCTTTAAAAATTAAAAAAGAATATTTGGACATACTTTTATATGCATACATATGCTATTTTGAAAGCATTTTTCATATTAAAAAAGGTACATAAAAAATTGGGTATCAACAATGTACACATGATAATTTATTCTACATAACTTTTTCTCAACTATTTATCGCTTCTCTCTCTCGTGTTAGAAAAATTAACTTGTTTCGTCAACTTTGAGAACTCATCTTTGTGTGTTATGGTGTTAATCAAATTATAAACTGCACATCAATAATAATACGATGGAATTATTTGATTCCTGACCCCGAACCACTTGTGTGGAGAGAATATAATATATTTTTGTATATAATGTATATCAAACTCATATACAAAATTTTGTTCTCATAAATAATTGTTTAGCTATTAAGTGGAGGCACTCAATAAATTATTTGTCTAAACTAACTTTGATGTAAACCAATTTATCAAGATGAACTTCTTGAAGAATAAATCTGGAAATTATGCTCTAAATCAAATTATTGAGCATGTTATCTCACAAACACCATGTTGTGGGTTAAAAAATAATTGCGCATGTAACCATCTCATAGATGCATCTTATATGGTATACGTGACAGGTGAGTGGGGCCATATTAACCTTTGATATTTTCAGCATTCATGGGATTCAATCCCAATTTTAGTTGTTTTTTTAATTAATGAGAACAAGCAATGTAAGAGAATTCATACAAAAATTTCTAGTTCTTTAACATTTACCCATGTGAATTCTCTATTATTTTTGCACATCATACTTAAATGGATATGGCTAAACCAATTATGCCAACTGAATAATGTATCAGTATTGATAAACTTTATATTTACTCCATGACGTGTGCAATTATCAATAAACTCACGTTTATTATGATATGGATTTTTATATCAATAAATATCTACTTTATTGTGGTATTCTTTTATTTGTGTAGTACAAACTAGAGAAAAGCGGGTAGCTTTTCACATACATATTACCCAGTTACAAGTTGTAGTAATAGAAGATATTAAATCTTTTCTTTATTTATAGTCTCAATATAATTAATCACTTTCGTGTATACTTTGGAAACTGAATAAGTTTCTTTGAGACTTACTACAACACAATACATTATTGGTAATCAATTGCGTTTCTCCAAAATAGCAATAATTGGCTCTTCCAGAGCTCTCAATTAATCTGGTACTACCACATATTAATCAACATCCATATGATCTTTTAAGAAGAAAGTTATACCATTATGGTGGTCATAATTATATGCAGTTCTGTTGCTTGCATTACCGTTGTTTTTTAATAATCACAATGCTAAGATATTTTGGCGTACAATAGGTACGTGACCAATGACCATTCATTCCATAATAATGACATTATTTTCTTATATCATCTCAAACCTTCTTCTAGAGGTGAGTGTGGTATATTGACTACCACTAGTACGTTCTGTCACACCTCCCTTTTTACTACCCGTTTTAAAGTTCCCGGTTAAGAAAATAGGGTATACCTCAATGTTCAAATACCCGGGAAGGATATAATAACAAAGAGGAAGGTGTATTTCCAAATAAAGGACAATCGGTTCGGGATTTTTTTTAATTTTCAGAGTCGCCACTTGGGAAGATAATGGTGTCCCAAGTCACCGGTTAATCCCGAATCTGAGGAAATTGATTCTGTAATACAGTCCGCGAAACTAGAAACCTGTATAAGGAATTCTGTTAACCCGGGAGAAGGTGTTAGGCACTCCGGGATTCCGTGGTTTTAGCACGGTCGCTCAACTGTCGTTCTCGGTTTGATGTGACTTATTATATGCCTTTTAACAATGTGTACATGTTTCAAGCTTTCATTTTTACGAATTGCAACGTTGCGAAAATGTATTTCGAGTCACACCGCAACCAGTACGCCTGTGACGTTTAATACATTTCGGCTTCGCCGGGATTTACGATTTGAGTCTGTACCAGGTGCACACTCGTATTAAGGATGGTATATTTATTAAATCGTGCCTAATTCATCTAACGGCTTTTTAATCTTTGGGAAAGGTTGTGGAATTTGCTATCAACCTTCCCGAATTTATTATATATCATTATTTGTTCATATGGGGCCCCGCTATTTTTATTTCCGTACGAGGCTCATCCACTCGATTTTATAGTCCAAACTTATCGTATAACTATATTTTCTATCTTTTGGTTTTTCCTTAATCTTTCAATATTATCGCAATTCTAGAACACAAATCCAGGCCTTAATCGTTTTATTAATACTGGGCCTGGACTCTTGGGCTTGCCTTCAGCAGACTAACCTGTGTATCTGGGTTTCAGAAACCCAAATCATGCTGAGGTCTTTACTCAGAAGCCCAATACAAATTCTAATCAGATCCAGACCTGCGTTACTCATTAGGCCCAGACCAAACGAGACAACGAAGAAAAAATGGAACTGAAAACTCAAAATATATACAGTACTTGAAATCAAAGAGAATAAATTCAAATTGTTTATTTATAAAGAGAAACAACTGTACATAACTAATAGTACCAATTCCAAATCAAAAACTATCTAATAGGCATAAGATCTAATTAACAAGCTGCTTTTTTGTTTTGTTTTTCAATAACTAATTTAGCTACTGATCCAAGTTATTTACCATCTAAACAGCATGATATTATCTAACAATGTAAGACGGGATTAATACTAAATGATTCGCTGACTTATAACTCATTGCAAATGCTAATTATATTTTATCACTTAGTTTATTATGAGACTGGTTCATTTTATATTATCATAATCATTCTTAACTAAGCTACTGCTTCATTTTGGTTGTTATACCAGCTATTAAACTTGTTTAAATCTAACTAACAGGTATCAAATTAAACTATCTACTATGGGTTGATTGAAATCATTGTTACGAATCTAGTGTTATAGGCCTTATTTCGAGATTAATTGGACTAATTTTACTGTTAGCCTATTTTACCTAAGTGATTTTGACCACTACCACTACATTATCTCTACTTGCTACACTTATTACATTGCTTCATTCGTTCGTGTTTCTCACGAGCTACATATATATACAATATCTCCTAATGAATTACAAATTCAACTATCTAACTAGATGTAAAACAGAAACATAAATGACAAAGAGATTTTAAGCTAGAGCCAAGCTCTTCATTCCATTAAATGATTTTGAATTACATGGCTCGAACAGAGATATGTACCTGATTCCGCAAAAGAAATCCAATGAGTTCTAAGGGAGGTAGCAGGTACAGCAGTTAATATCACCACAACCAATGAAACAGTAGATAGAGTGAATCCAAGCAAGCAATTGAATCTCAACACAGTAGCCAAGCAAATACTCAACGAAATAAGCAAAAGAGACCCAATAGAAACAGGAAATCCACCACAGCTCTAAGTATAAACCTCAATTAGAAGACCCAGGCAGCTTCCACTACGATGCTATGTATGAATCTTTTCTGAAATTTTGATCTCTAAACTCCAGCCCTTAAACAGGCTCAAATGGGGGTATTTATAGGTGAGATATGGTGAAAATTTTTGGGGGGGGGGGGGAAAGCTGGAGAATAATTCTAGTTCCCTCCCCTCATTTTTACCACTTTTTACACTTTAATCCCCATTTTCTGTTATGAAATGCCTTCCAGCATGTGCTGGAAGGTTCTATTTGATTCCTTTTTGGGGCTTTTACTAGTGTGCCCCTACTTGTTAGAGTTATTTACTAAGTTATCTTTTATTTAGGACCATTGTGCCCTTAGTTTTGTGCAATATTGCAGAAATCATAGGCCTAAATGTCTTTAATGTCCCTATAGGCTCTATTAAATCCACACTTATGCCATTTTCTATTCCCTATATGACCTTAAGGGCATTTATTATTTACCCGACCATGTCCAGGTTATGGTTATACTATCTTCAGCTATTATTTAATTCCTGGCCACTTCTAGTGAGTCTTTTAAGACTTAGCCAGGTCTGAACCTCAATTTATTTCAATTCTAACCCTTTTTGTTTCATTTTATGTAATTAAAGCCAATTTGTAGGACTAGTCTGCTTAATTATTCAAATCTGTATTATTTAAGGTCTGGCCAGTCCAAAGTTTTGACTTAGCCTTGCAATTTAGGCCAAACAGTGAACACAGGCTCACTAAGACTTTGCAAGTCTAGCCAACTAGTGAACACAGGGCAATTGAGACATTACAAGTCTAGCCTATTAGACTTAAGTCAATATATTACACACTTAGCATGTTTAACACTTAGCCAGTGTTTTCAAAATTATCAGAGTTGGTCAGTTACAAGACAGACCACTCTTTGTTACTTATTTCACTTGTGACCTTCTTTGTATTGTATTCAATTATAACATTTTTTTGTAGTTTTCAATTTTAACCATTTTTAAAATATTTAAAGCATGTTTTCAGTTTTGACCACTTTACACCTTACTACACTACTGCAGCTATAACCAATTCCACCTAAGCATACTAGGTATTAACAGTAATCGGCTAACACAGAATTATTGCAAACATAGCCTTTTTCATGCCAAATTGCATACATAGCCAAGAAATCAGAGTTATTTGTCATTTAACCAAAACTCAGAGAAGAGATTGAATATTGTTGAATTTCAATCAAAAGACTTATAATTCTATATTCCAAAACACGGTATATCAATTGAACATAAAGCATGCATAGTCAGAGCTTTTCTCATGTCAAAAAACCACTGAAAACCCTAATCATGCTCACATGTACTTGACTAAGCATAGACAGGTAGAATTTATGAAAGAAGCTTCAAAAGAAGACATGGTTTAAACAAAGAAACATGATTAAACAGAGATTTTTTAGAAGATAAAAACATAATCTGAAAATGTAGTGATTCATGCGACTAAATAAGAGAATCTAGACAGAAGACATGCTAACAAACATGAAGATGAAGAAGAGGCAAACAAAGAAGACATGACTTAACAGAGAAACATAAATAAACATGGATTTTAAAGAGAAAATAGGCCTAATCTATCATGCAATGGCTTAACTGCTAATAGAAGAAAAAACTAAACAGAAATCACACTAAAGATGTAAGAAGGATAAAGAAGCAAGCAAAGAAGATGAAGAATCACGAAAAATCATAAAAAGCTGGCAAAAACAGAGGAGGGGACTTAGCTTTCAGGATCTGTCTCCTGAGCTTCTGTTACAACCCATATCCACACACGTTAGTTCATTCCATAAGTTAGATAACACAAATCCAAGAAGGAATTATCCTTGAGATGATAAGAAGTTAATCCGATTAATCTTAAGTGATACAAGGGTGCATAAGGGTGATTAACAAGTATTAGAAGTTAAACGAATCAAGGATGTTGTAACTCGTACTTTTGGGTAAACCTATAGATGCTTAGTATACTTAGGAGGTCATGATTTAAGGTATTTGAATCATATAATATCCGTATCATAATTCTTGAATTCAAACGAGTTATGAAACAAAAGTCGACAAAAGTTGTTGCAACTTAGGTTCATAGTTTTACCTAAACTTTAGGTCAAATGTTATTAAGCTTTTCTCCCAATATTCTTGGAATTACGGGGTGATCTACCTACCAAATTGAATATCTATGAGTTTAGTTTCCAACTCATTAAATGGTTTAGCAATACGACATTGGAATAGAGAGATATAGACATTTTCGTGAGACTGCACAAGCTGCTAGGTGCAAGTCGGTGAGTCACCTACTTGGTTAAATGTCGGCCCAAAAGAGGGAATTTCGGGTCAGAAAAGCAGCCCATTAAAAGGCTTATCTTCTGCAATATATCCCTCTTTATATTTCACAAATAACCAGACCTAAGACCCTGCAAAATTCCTCCCAAAAATTATCCACAAATCCTAATTGATTTTCCCTCTCTTTCAAGTTCAAATTGGGGGTAAACACTAGAGTTTGAAGAACCAAGTTAAAGGCTGAGTTATCCAACAACAAAGGTGAGTTTAATGCTATATTTCATACATTTATTCTGCTGTAAATTCATGGTAATTCGTTATATACATGTAAGAACTCACGGGACGGTGATCGGAAGCCGTGAGTTCAAGTTATTCACTTGTAGCGGACTGTTTTGTGGACTGTTTTGTGTTGCTGTTGGGCTGCGTTTTTATTACTGTTTTGTGGAGTTTTGGAGGAGGCAGGGTGTGGAGAAACACCATATATATGTTGGGTTGTGGTCTGCTAGTTCTTCGTAATATTTTTGGGTCATTTGGTACGACTATAGTGGCCGTCATATGTATGATGTGATTAGGTTGTGTGTGGACTGTTTTGGGAGGCTCAATATGTTTATTATTGATGTTGTTTAGGCTGTTTGGTGATTGTTTTGAATGGTGTGAAGTCATATATATAGGGGAGGTGCTGTCCGTTTCATCACAAAATAGGTTGTGATTGGTACATAATAGTTGCGACGCTTAAACGTTAACGATAGTGTCATTTCTCCTATTGTAGACTAAGGAGTCGTGACGTTTGCATAGCTTGAGGTTGTGGCAGTATATACAAGGTATGTGTGGCTTTCCCTTTCCTTCTTTTGCACGACTCCGATTGTACATAATGTAATGAACGAGCTTCCAAAGATACTCTATTCTTAGAAGCTAAGCAGTACTTACATTGTTTTCCCTCTTATGGAACAATTGATGTTGATGTTGCTTCTCTTATTCTTATGTTATCAATCTTGTTGGTACTTCCTGATTCCTATAAGGTTCATAGTGAAGAGTTAGTCCTAATAAGGTGTACATAGGATACCGACCTTACATCACTCCGAAAGGTCTACAAGGTGTTTCTATGAGTCGAGCATGCATTATATATATGTATCTATTTTACTCTACCGAGCCGCGCTATAGTCGGCCGGGTACGGCACCTATTGTGCAACCACTGATCAGTTGGGTTTTACCGAGCTCCACGTGGCCGGGTACGATTCTACCGAGCCTTATAATGGTCGGGTATGTTTTTAATGAGCCTATTACGGCCGGGTACGATATGATGTTGATGATGCCCACAGAGGCGTATGTTTTAAAAGATTATGTATTTATACATATGTATCATGTATTTCATGTCAGTAGCCCTCAGAGGTACTCAGATGTTACAGGTTGTATATTCTCTATCCCTGCTTACATTACTGTTCGTATTTATGGTTCTCTGCCTTACATACTCAGTACTTTATTCGTACTAACGTCCTTTTATTTGTGGACGCTACATGTCGTGCTGCAGGTCCTGATAGACAGGCAGGTGTAGCTCCCCCATCACAGTAGGTTGTCCAGTTCAGCGGTGATTGGCGAGATCCCTTCTCCGGACTTGCCTTGGTCTTGGTATGCATTTTTGTTATAGACATTATGGGTATGTCGGAGCCCTGTTCCGGCTATGTTGTAGCACTTATGTTCCTTTAGAGGCTCATAGACAAGTGTCGACTCATGTATAGTTTGGTATGCCTTGTCGGCTGGTTTTTGTTGTATAGTCTTTCATTTTAGCGTGGTAGCTTGTACCATATATATATAGTTTCTTGATTGTCTGGTCATCCCATGTTATGTAGGTTCATGCAATCATATTTTATTGTTGGTTGTTCATGATCCATGTCTACCATATATATTGGTCTCGTCAGCCTAAAAGATAATAAAGAAGGTTAAATAAAATGTACGTTGGTGCTCGGCAAGTATGGTCGGGTGCTAGTCATGGTCCTCCGGTTTGGGTCGTGACAAACTTGGTATCAGAGCAAGTCTGTCCTAGGGATTGTCTATGAGCCATGTCTAGTAGAGTCTTGATTATGGATGTGTAGCGCGCCACATTTATAATCGGGAGGCTACATGACATCTAGGGTTGTTACCTTCTTCCCGAATCTAGATCGTGCATAGAGTTGAGTCGTAAGTGTTCGTCTCTAATATTCACCTTGTTTTCTTTCAGCAATGCCTTCGACTAGGAAACAAATAATTAGTAGACGGCTTGATATAGCTGCGGGAGAGGGTACCAGTCAGGTTCCTCAAGCCAGAGCAGGCCAAAGTGAGGCTCAGAGTGAGATGCCATCTCATACCTCATCTACACCGTCTCCTCCAGGGGATATTAGGTGGCACCCAGCACCTCCAACTCCTCCGTCTGGCACTACGGACCAGGATATACGGAGTGCTTTGCAGTTATTGACTAGTTTGGTAGCTGCTCAGGCTCAGAGGCAGAATACAGGTGCTGCTGATAAACCAGTTAGTACAAGAGTTCGTGATTTTATTAATTTAGACCCTCCAGTGTTTACCGGATCAGACCCCAAGGAGGATCCGCAGACTTTTATTGACCAGGTTCATCGTACACTACGGGTTATGCATGTTAGTAATACAGAGGCAGTAGAGTTGGCTTCTTATCGGCTACGGGATTTAGCGGTTCTTTGGTATGATAATTGGGAGAGATCCAGGGGTCCGAACGCTCCTCCAGCTGTGTGGAAGGATTTTTCTGAGGCCTTTCTTCGTCACTATTTGCCGGTTGAGATACGACGAGCTAGAGCTGATAAGTTCTTGAACCTTAGACAAGGTAATTTAAGTGTGCGAGAGTATAGCATGCAGTTTGATTGTTTAGCAAGGTATGCTCCCCATATGGTGGCCGAGATGAGTGATAGGGTGCATTTGTTCGTGAACGGGTTGGGACCCCATCCGATAAATGAGTGTATGACAGCCTCCTTGGTAGAAGGCATAGATATTTCCCGTATTCAAGCTTATGCTCGGACCCTAGAGGATCGTAAGCGCCAGCAGAGGGCAGATAGGGAGCAGGATAGGGGCCAGCATAAGAGGGCGAGATTTTCAAGGTATTCTGATGACTTAAGAGGCAGCGTCAGGCCCCCGCTGTGGATAATTACTTCCTTGATTTTGTAACGACCCGGCCCGTCGTTACGGGAATTTACCACCCCGTTACCTTGCATTTACATATGTTATGCTTTTAAAACAGTATTAGAGTATATCGGGTGAGTTAGAAGTGATTTGGATTGAAAATGAAACAAATAGCATGTTTGAAGAAAGCTTGAATATGAAAAGTCAACCAAGAGTTGACTATTGAGTTAGAGTGCTCGGAACCGGATTCCGATGATTCGACTAGTTTCGGGGGATCATTTATGACTTAGGAGAACAATCGGAATTGAATTCGGAGGTCCGGTGTAGTTTTAAGCTTGAATTGGCAAATGTTGAATTTTGGCGAAAACCGGATGGTAGGTGATATTTTGATCCGGGGGTCGGAATGGAATTTCGACAATTTCTGTAGCTTCGTTATGTGATTTTGGATATGTCCTGCAAATTTTCAGGTCATTCGGACATCGTTTGATCGGGTTTTGGGTTGAATGTTAGTTTTGAAAGTTTTGAAGAAATTTAGGCTTGAATCCGTGGGTAATTGGTGATTTTGATGTTTAGGATGGTGTTTTTATGATTGGAACAAGTTCGAATAAGGAATTAGGATGTGTTGGTGTGTTTGAATGAGGTCCGGGGGCCTCGGGGTGTTTTCGGATGGTTAATCGGGAGAAATATGGAAAATTGCAGAAAATTTGTGCACTGCCTCTGTTGTTTCCGCTCCTGCGGAATTATGGGCGCAGGAGCGGGTGCGCTGAAGCGGACCAGGAGCGCAGAAGCGCTGGGCAACGCAGAAGCGGAGCATTTTCCGCAGAAGCGGAATCGCGGAAGCGGAAAGGGAGCCGCAGAAGCGGCCATCGCGGAAGCGGAAGGGAGCCGCTTAGGCGAGTCCGCAGAGGCGGACGTCTAGCCGCAGAAGCGGAAATATCCGCAGGAGCGATCGAGTCTCCGCAGAAGCGGACGCGTAGGAGCGGAAATTCTTCCGCAGAAGCGAAAATCGCTGTAAGTTAAGTGTATCAGAAGTGAGAAAAATTTCAGAACATTTCACACAATTGGGTCTCGGCTTTAGAGGCGATTTGGGCGATTTTTAAGAGAAACTCAAGGGAAATCATCAGGTAAGCAACTATGGACTTAAACTATGATTAGTATTGGTATTATTATGCAATTATATCTTGAAAATGGAAGAATTTGGGGTGATTCATGGAAGATTTAACCCTAGGTTTGAACTTTAGAAAATCAAGGTTTTGAATGAGCAAATGGAGTCCGAATTTGGTAAAATTGATATGCTTAGACTCGTATTGAGATGAGGTTTCCGAATATGAGACTTTCGTAATTTTTCGAGAATCGTACCGAAAGTCGGGTTTTACCAACTTAGTGTAATTTTGCGAATTTCATATAAATTGAAGTGGGTTATGATTCTTTGACCCGTAATTGATACAATTATTGTTATTTGACTAGATTCTACACACGAGGCAACGAAATTCAAAGGAAAAGGCATCGCGGACGATTCTACGAACGGCTAGAGGTGAGTAGTTTGTGTATATTGTAGCCTGAGGGTTCGAAACCCCGGCTTAGCACATTGTGACGCTAATAGGACGTGGCTCGCACACCGTGGCAGGTGCGGGATTGATTGTGATTGGGGATTTGAGATTTGGTCCATCCCAGGAATGAATAATATGTGGTTAGTGTTGGAAATACATTGTATTTGCTATATTTGTGGGCTGTGAGCCGTGTTTGGGGCCTTGTGCCGATCTGTAGCGTCCTTAGAGGACAATATTTATGTGATAACTGTAATTGCTTAAATCACTTATCTCAGTCCTGGAAATTGAAATCACACTTTTGAAATGCTAAGTCACTGGCTTTTACAAACTTAATAAAATTAAAGTATTTTTCATAAATTATGAATTTAGAACTGGAAATAAGGAAAATGAATTGTTTTGTGACTTAATTGCTTATTGTGGACTGAGTATGGGATCGGGCTGCACGCCGCAGTGGTTGATGTGAGGATCGGGCTGCACGCCGCAGCAGTATTGCGCTTGGGCTGTAGGAGCCCCTCCGGAGTCTGTACACACCCCCAGTGAGTGCCGTCGACGTTAAATGGGATCGAGCTACACGCCGTAGCAGTTGTGTGCATTGCATTGCATCTGTATTTGTTGGATTACTCTGTGGTAGCTGTATTGTATTATTGTTGCTAGTTCGTAGGAGATTCGGACTGTAGTGTAGCTTCATATTGTGGTAATTTGTGGATTTCTTACTGTCAGCTACATGTATATATTTGTTACTCACTGAGTACTTAGTACTCACCCCTACTCCCTGCACCTTTTGTGTGCAGACTCAGGTACACAGGAGCAGTAGACGGACATCTCCGGCGTTTACATTGTCACATCGAGTTGCTGAGGTAGCTGCCTACGTTCGCAGAGCCTAGCTTCTCCTCTCATTCCAGTTGTTATTGTATATTTTGTATTCGGACTTGAGTACTTCTATATCGTACTCTCTATTTCCTATTGGGTTTTGTTAGAGGCTCTAGACTTGTGACTCCGGATCTTTGGGAGTGTCAGTACTTTCGTTCAGTATTATTATTATTGGAGTTCTTAAACTCATATATTCTTCTTGGGTTGTCCATTTAGGGACTGGTATTGTGTTATAATTAAATTGTTGGTGTGGCTGGCCTAGCTTGATTGTTGGGCGCCATCACGACCGGATTTGGGTCGTGACAAGTTGGTATCAGAGCTCTAGGTTTATTAGGACTCGCGAGTCATGAGCCGGTTTAGTAGGCTTTCGCAGATCGGTACGTAGACGTCCGTATCTATCTTCGAAGGGCTACCGAAACTTTAGGAAAAACCTCATTTTCTTGAATTCATATCGTGCGATTTGTGTTATCATGAAATTAAATCTTTCCATATTCTATTCTCTCGCAGATGGCGAGAACACGAGCTAACGGACGTGGCGGACGACCACCATTGGCACCCAGAGGCCGTGGTCGTGGCAGAGGTAGGGCAGCAGCACCAGCACCTGCTGACCCACCAGCCGATCAGACTCAGGACCAGATTCCAGCGGCGAACGCTCCGGCAGCTCAGGTTCAGGCACCGGCAGTGCCTATTGTGATACCGGGTCTTCGGGAGACCTTGGCTCAGATATTATCAGTGTGCACAGGCTTGGCACAGGTAGTTGCTGCTACTGCTGCAGTATCATCTTCACAGGCAGGGGGAGGCAAAAGACCCCCGTGGCTCACACACCCGAGCCAGTTCAGCCTGTTGCGCCCGTTGCACCAGCTCCTGCATATGTGGTTCCAGTTATGCCCGACGATGAGCAGCGTCGTTTGGAGAGATTTGAGAGGTTACGGCCTCCGACATTCAGTGGATCTGAGGGCGAGGATGCCCAGGGTTTTCTTGACAGATGTCAGCGCATGCTACGTACCGCGGGCATTCTAGAGTCCGGCGGTGTTTCATTCACCACTTTTCAGTTCACAGGTGCAGCATTTCAGTGGTGGGAGGATTTCGAGAGGCGTAGGCCCGCTGGGGCAGTGCCCCTCACTTGGCAGCAGTTCTTCACGGTATTTTTGGAGAAGTACGTGCCTCGGTCTCAGAGAGAGGAGCTGCGACGTCAGTTTGAGTGGTTGAAACAAGGAGAGATGACAGTTAATCAGTATGAGATGAGATTCACACAGCTGGCCCGTCATGCCATGTGGATGGTTCCTACCGACAGGGAGAGGATCCGGAGATTTATTGATGGTCTTATTTATCCCATCCGCATATTGATGACCAGGGAGAGAGTTTCGACAGTTACCTTTGAGGAGGTGGTTGATGCTGCCCGTCACATTGAGACGGATCGCCGCAGAGAGCGAGAGGAGAGAGAGGCTAAGAGGCCTCGTGGTACTGGCAGTTACAGTGGTGCTCCGTCTAGGGGCCAATCTCAGCATAACAGAGGTCGTTCTTTCAGGTCTCATCAGTCTGGGCGTGCAGAGTCCAGTGGGGTTTCATCCGATCGTGGTCGTCAGGGCCATCAGGGTTATCAGGGTCAGCAGAGCCGTCAGCAGAGTCAGCCTGCACTGAGTGCTCTTCCAGCTCAGAGCTCTGCTCATGCTTCCTCAGCATAGGGTTCATCTGTAGCGAGGGGTCCTCAGCAGCCCCTTCTTCCATCTTCGAGCCGTTGTTTTGAGTGCGGTGATTTGGGCCATATCAGGAGAGAGTGTCCTCAGTGGCTCCGTAAGCGGTCTCAGCAGAGGGATCAGCCTTCGTCTTCTACTCCTGTTTCTTCAGCGCCAGCACAGTCGGCTAGGACTGGTGGCCAGGTATCTAGAGGTCGCCCCAGAGGCGAGGATCGTACTGGTGGAGGCCAGGCTCGTTTCTATGCTCTTCCGGACAGGAAGGATGCTAGCGCTTCAGATGCGGTTATTTCAGGTATTATCTCAGTCTGCCACAGGGATGCTTCTGTCTTATTTGATCCCGAATCCACCTATTCTTATGTCTCTACTTACTTTGCACATCATTTGGGTATGACCCATGGTATACTTGCTTTGCCCGTACATGTGTCTACCCCAGTGGGGGATACTGTTGTTGTGGATCAGGTATATCGATCCTGTATTATTACTATTGAGGGTCTGGAGACCCGAGTTGATCTATTACTACTGGGCATGGTAGATTTCGATGTTATTCTAGGCATGGATTGGCTATCTCCTTACCATGCGATTATGGACTGTCATGCCAAGACAGTCACACTAGCTATTCCAGGTAATCCGAGGATCGAGTGGCGTGGCTTGACTGATTATGTGTCCGACAGGGTAATTTCTTATATGAAGGCTCAACGAATGATTGGCAAGGGTTGTTTATCTTATTTGGCCTTCATTAGAAATGTTGAGGCTGAGACACCCAGTCTTGATTCGGTCCCCATTGTGAGGGAGTTTCCGGATGTATTTCCAGCAGACCTACCAGGCATGCCGCCTGACAGAGATATTGACTTTGGTATTGACTTGGTGCCGGGCACTCAGCCCATTTCTATTCCTCCCTATCGCATGGCACCAGCAGAGTTAAAAGAATTGAAAGAACAGCTTCAGGAACTCTTAGATAAGGGTTTCATTCGTCCAAGTGTGTCACCTTGGGGTGCACCGGTGTTGTTCGTGAAGAAGAAAGATGGCACAATGAGAATGTGCATTGATTACAGGCAGCTGAACAAGGTAATAGTGAAGAATAAATACCCATTGCCTCGTATTGAGGACCTATTTGATCAGCTCCAGGGAGCTAGTGTATTTTCTAAGATTGATCTTCGATCGGGTTATCACCAGTTGAAGATCAGGGACTCGGATATTATGAAGACAGCGTTCAGGACGCGATATGGGCACTACGAGTTCCTGGTGATGTCTTTCGGGTTGACTAATGCCCCAGCAGCATTCATGCACTTGATGAATAGTGTATTTCGGCCGTACCTTGATTCTTTTGTGATTGTGTTTATTGATGATATCCTGGTATACTCACGCAGCCAGGAGGAGCATGCACAGCATTTGAGAGTGGCATTGCAGAGGTTGAGGGAAGAGAAGCTTTATGCAAAATTCTCTAAGTGTGAGTTATGGCTTGATACTGTGGGTTTTCTGGGACATATAGTGTCCAGTGATGGTATTAGGGTTGATCCTCAGAAGGTCGAGGCAGTGCAGAATTGGCCCAGACCTTCCTCAGCTACAGAGATTCGGAGTTTCCTCGGCTTGGCAGGTTATTATCGTCGGTTTGTTCAGGATTTCTCATCTATTGCTTCACCATTGACTAAGCTGACACAGAAGAATGCTCCATTTGTGTGGTCTGATGAATGTGAAGAGAGCTTTCAGAAGCTCAAGGAGGCTTTGACCACGGCTCCAGTACTTGTGTTACCATCAGCCTCAGGGTCATATACGGTGTATTGTGATGCTTCTAGAGTTGGACTCGGTTGTGTGTTGATGCAGGAGGGTAGAGTTATTGCATATGCTTCTCGTCGGCTAAAGCCCCACGAGAAGAACTACCCTGTTCATGATTTGGAGTTAGCTGCTATTGTTCATGCCTTGAAGATTTGGAGGCATTATCTATATGGTGTATCTTGTGATGTATATACGGACCACCGCAGCCTTCAGCATTTGTTTAAGCAAAAAGATCTAAATTTGAGGCAGCGGAGATGGCTTGAGTTGCTTAAAGACTATGATATTACTATCTTGTACCATCCCGGGAAAGCCAATGTAGTGGCTGATGCATTGAGCCGGAAGGCTATTAGTATGGGCGGTTTGGCGTATATTCCAGTTGGGGAGAGACCCCTAGCAGTTGATGTTCAGGCGTTAGCTAATCAGATGGTAAGGCTGGATATTTCTGAGCCCAGTCGGGTGATGGCTTGTGTAGTAGCTCGTTCTTCTTTATATGATCGTATTCGGGAGCGCCAGTATGATGATCCACACTTACTTGTCCTTAAGGACAGAGTTCAGCATGATGATGCTAGAGATGTCACTATTGATAGTGAGGGCGTATTGCGGATGCAGGGCCGGATATGTGTGCCCAATGTTGATGGCCTTCGTGAGTTGATATTGGAAGAGGCCCATAGCTCGCGGTATTCTATTCATCTAGGAGCCGCGAAGATGTATCAGGATTTGAAGCAGCATTACTGGTGGAGAAAGATGAAGAAGGATATTGTGAGCCATGTGGCTCGGTGTCTAAACTGTCAGCAGGTCAAGTATGAGCATCAGAGACCTGGTGGTGTATTCCAGCGTATTGATATTCCGGAGTGGAAGTGGGAAAGGATTACTATGGACTTTGTTAGTGGACTCCCTCGGACGGCGAGGAAGTTTGATTCAGTTTGGGTGGTGGTGGATAGGTTGACCAAGTCAGCTCACTTCATCCCAGTGTGTACTACCTATACCTCAGAGCGGTTGGCAGAGATATTCATCCGTGAGATAGTGAGATTGCATGGAGTTCCTATTTCCATTATATCGGACAGAGGTACCCAGTTCACATCTCAGTTCTGGAGGACATTTCAGCGAGAGTTGGGTTCACAGGTAGAGTTGAGCACAGCATTTCATCCACAGACGGATGGGCAGTCTGAGCGTACTATTCGGATATTGGAGGACATGTTGCGTGCTTGTGTCATTGATTTTGGTGGTTCATGGGCTGATTATTTGCCTTTGGCGGAGTTTGCTTACAATAATAGCTATCGGTCCAGCATTCAGATGGCACCGTATGAAGCTTTATATGGGAGGCGGTGTAGATCTCCAGTCGGTTGGTTAGAGCCCGGCGAGGCTAGGTTGTTGGGGACAGAGTTAGTCCAAGATGCCTTAGACAAGGTGAAGGTGATTCAGGAGAGACTTCGCACAGCTCAGTCGCGTCGGAAGAGTTATGCGGACCGGAAGGTCCGAGATGTGTCTTATTCAGTAGGTGAGAAGGTGTTGTTGAAAGTTTCGCCTATGAAGGGTGTTATGAGGTTTGGAAAGAAAGGGAAATTGAGCCCAAGGTTTATTGGACCTTTTGAGGTGCTTAGGAAAGTTGGGGAGGTGGCTTATATGCTTGCTTTGCCACCCGGTTTGTCGGGAGTTCACCCGGTGTTCCATGTATCTATGCTCCGGAAGTATGTCGGAGACCCGTCTCATGTGTTGGACTTCGGCACGATACAGCTAGATGAGGATTTGACTTATGATGTGGAACCAGTAGCCATTTTGGGTCGACAGGTTCGTAAGCTGAGATCTAAGGATATAGCTTCAGTGAAAGTGCAGTGGAGAGGTCGTCCCGTGGAGGAAGCAACTTGGGAGACCGAGCAGGAAATGCAGAGCAGATATCCACACTTGTTTGATGCTCCGGGTATGTTTCTTAACCCGCTCGCGGACGAGCGTTTGTTTAAGTTGGGGAGAATGTAACGACCCGGCCCGTCGTTACGGGAATTTACCACCCCGTTACCGTGCATTTACATATATTATGCTTTTAAAACAGTATTAGAGTATATCGGGTGAGTTAGAAGTGATTTGGATTGAAAATGAAACAAATAGCATGTTTGAAGAAAGCTTGAATATGAAAAGTCAACCAAGAGTTGACTATTGAGTTAGAGTGCTCGGAACCGGATTCGATGATTCGACTAGTTTCGGGGGATCATTTATGACTTAGGAGAACAATCGGAATTGAATTCGGAGGTCCGGTGTAGTTTTAAGCTTGAATTGGCGAATGTTGAATTTTGGCGAAAACCGGATGGTAGGTGATATTTTGATCCGGGGGTCGGAATGGAATTCCGACAATTTCTGTAGCTTCGTTATGTGATTTTGGATATGTCCGCAAATTTTCAGGTCATTCGGACATCGTTTGATCGGGTTTTGGGTTGAATGTTAGTTTTGAAAGTTTTGAAGAAATTTAGGCTTGAATCCGTGGGTAATTGGTGATTTTGATGTTTAGGATGGTGTTTTTATGATTGGAACAAGTTCGAATAAGGAATTAGGATGTGTTGGTGTGTTTGAATGAGGTCCGGGGGCCTCGGGGTGTTTTCGGATGGTTAATCGGGAGAAATATGGAAAATTGCAGAAAATTTGTGCACTGCCTCTGTTGTTTCCGCTCCTGCGGAATTATGGGCGCAGGAGCGGGTGCGCTGAAGCGGAAAGGAGCCGCAGAAGCGGCGACCGCAGAAGCGGAAGGGGAGCCGCTGAAGCGGAAACGCGGGAGCGGACGGGGAGCCGCAGAAGCGGCCATCGCAGAAGCGGAAGGGGAGCCGCTTAGGCGAGTCCGCAGAAGCGGACGTCTAGCCGCAGAAGCGGAAATATCCGCAGGAGCGATCGATTCTCCGCAGAAGCGGACGCGTAGGAGCGGAAATTCTTCCGCAGAAGCGGAAATCGCTGTAAGTTAAGTGTATCAGATGTGAGAAAAATTTCAGAACATTTCACACAATTGGGTCTCGGCTTTAGAGGCGATTTGGGCGATTTTTAAGAGAAACTCAAGGGAAATCATCAGGTAAGCAACTATGGACTTAAACTATGATTAGTATTGGTATTATTATGCAATTATATCATGAAAATGGAAGAATTTGGGGTGATTCATGGAAGATTTAACCCTAGGTTTGAACTTTAGAAAATCAAGGTTTTGAATGAGCAAATGGAGTCCGAATTTGGTAAAATTGATATGCTTAGACTCGTATTGAGATGAGGTTTCCGAATATAAGACTTTCGTAATTTTTCGAGAATCGTACCGAAAGTCGGGTTTTACCAACTTAGTGTAATTTTGCGAATTTCATATAAATTGAAGTGGGTTATGATTCTTTGACCCGTAATTGATACAATTATTGTTATTTGACTAGATTCTACACACGAGGCAACGAAATTCAAAGGAAAAGGCATCACGGACGATTCTACGAACGGCTAGAGGTGAGTAGTTTGTGTATATTGTAGCCTGAGGGTTCGAAACCCCGGCTTAGCACATTGTGACGCTAATAGGACGTGGCTCGCACACCGTGGCAGGTGCGGGATTGATTGTGATTGGGGATTTGAGATTTGGTCCATCCCAGGAATGAATAATATGTGGTTAGTGTTGGAAATACACTGTATTTGCTATATTTGTGGGCTGTGAGCCGTGTTTGGGGCCTTGTGCCGATCTGTAGCGTCCTTAGAGGACAATATTTATGTGATAGCTGTAATTGCTTAAATCACTGATCTCAGTCCTGGAAATTGAAATCACACTTTTGAAATGCTAAGTCACTGGCTTTTACAAACTTAATAAAATTAAAGTATTTTTCATAAATTATGAATTTAGAACTGGAAATACGGAAAATGAATTGTTTTGTGACTTAATTGCTTATTGTGGACTGAGTATGGGATCGGGCTGCACGCCGCAGTGGTTGATGTGAGGATCGGGCTGCACGCCGCAGCAGTATTGCGCTTGGGCTGTAGGAGCCCCTCCGGAGTCTGTACACACCCCCAGTGAGCGCCGTCGACGTTAAATTGGATCGGGCTACACGCCGTAGCGGTTATGTGCATTGCATTGCATCCGTATTTGTTGAATTACTCTGTGGTAGCTGTATTGTATTATTGTTGCTAGTTCGTAGGAGATTCGGACTGTAGTGTAGCTTCATATTGTGGTATTTTGTGGATTTCTTACTGTCAGCTACATGTATATATTTGTTACTCACTGAGTACTTAGTACTCACCCCTACTCCCTGCACCTTTTGTGTGCAGACCCAGGTACACAGGAGCAGTAGACGGACATCTCCGGCGTTTACATTGTCACATCGAGTTGCTGAGGTAGCTGCCTACGTTCGCAGAGCCTAGCTTCTCCTCTCATTCCAGTTGTTATTGTATATTTTGTATTCGGACTTGAGTACTTCTATATCGTACTCTCTATTTCCTATTGGGTTTTGTTAGAGGCTCTAGACTTGTGACTCCGGATCTTTGGGAGTGTCAGTACTTTTGTTCAGTATTATTATTATTGGAGTTCTTAAACTCATATATTCTTCTTGGATTGTCCATTTAGGGACTGGTATTGTGTTATAATTAAATTGTTAGTGTGGCTGGCCTAGCTTGATTGTTGGGCGCCATCACGACCGGATTTGGGTCGTGACAAGTTGGTATTAGAGCTCTAGGTTTATTAGGACTCGCGAGTCATGAGCCGGTTTAGTAGGCTTTCGCAGATCGGTACGTAGACGTCCGTATCTATCTTCGAAGGGCTACAGAAACTTTAGGAAAAACCTCATTTTCTTGAATTCATATCGTGCGATTTGTGTTATCATGAAATTAAATCTTTCCATATTCTATTCTCTCGCGGATGGCGAGAACACGAGCTAACGGACGTGGCGGACGACCACCATTGGCACCCAGAGGCCGTGGTCGTGGTAGAGGTAGGGCAGCAGCACCAGCACCGCTGACCCACCGGCTGACCAGACTCAGGACCAGATTCCAGCGGCAGACGCTCCGGCAACTCAGGTTCAGGCACTGGCAGTGCCCATTTTGATACCGGGTCTTCAGGAGACCTTGGCCCAGATCTTATCAGTGTGTACAGGCTTGGCTCAGGTAGTTGCAGCTACTGCTGCAGCGTCTTCTTCACAGGCAGGGGGAGGGAATCAGACCCCCGTGGCTCGCACACCCGAGCCAGTTCAGCCAGTTGCACCCGTTGCACCAGCTCCTGCTTATATGGTTCCAGTTATGCCCGACGATGAGCAGCGTCGTTTAGAGAGATTTGAGAGGCTACGACCTCCGACATTCAGTGGTGCTGAGGGCGAGGACGCCCAGGGTTTTCTTGACAGATGTCAGCGCATGCTTCGCACCGCGGGTATTCTAGAGTCCAGCGGTGTTTCATTCACCACTTTCCAGTTCACAGGTGCAGCTTTCCAGTGGTGGGAGGATTTTGAGAGGCGTAGGCCCGCTGGGGCAGTGCCCCTCACTTGGCAGCAGTTCTCCACGGTATTTTTGGAGAAGTACGTGCCTCAGTCTCAGAGAGAGGAGCTGCGACGTCAGTTCGAGTGGTTGAAACAAGGAGAGATGACAGTTAATCAGTATGAGATGAGATTCACACAGCTGGCCCGTCATGCCATGTGGATGGTTCCTACCGACAGGGAGAGGATCCGGGGATTTATTGATGGTCTTATTTATCCCATCCGCATATTGATGACCCGGGAGAGAGTTTCTACAGTTACCTTTGAGGAGGTGGTTGATGCTGCCCGTCACATTGAGACAGATCGCCGCAGAGAGCGAGAGGAGAGAGAGGCTAAGAGGCCTCGTGGTGCTGGCAGTTACAGTGGTGCTCCGTCTAGGGGCCAATTTCAGCATAGCAGAGGTCGCTCCTTCGGATCTCATCAGTCTGGACGTGCAGAGTCCAGTGGGGTTTCATCCGATCGTGGTCGTCAAGGCCGGCGGGGTTATCGGGGTCGGCGGGGCCGCCGGCGAGTCGGCACCGCGCCGAGTGCTCTTCCGGCTCGAGCTGCGCTCCTGTTTCCTCGGCACGGGATTCATCGGTAGCGAGGGGTCCTCGGCGGCCCCTTCTTCCATCTTCGGGCCGTTGTTTTGAGTGCGGTGATTTGGGCCATATCGGGAGAGAGTGTCCTCGGTGGCTTCGTAAGAGGTCACGGCGGAGGGATCAGCCGCCCTCGTCTTCTACTCTCGTTTCTTCCAGCGCCGGCACGGTCGGCTAGGACCGGTGGCCAGGTATCCAGAGGTCGCCCCGGGGGCGAGGATCGTACTTGGTGGAGGTCGGGCTCGTTTTTATGCTCTTCCGGACGGGAAGGATGCTAGCGCTTCAGATGCGGTTATTTCAGGTATTATCTCAGTCTGCCACAGGGATGCTTCCGTCTTATTTGATCCCGGATCCACCTATTCTTATGTCTCTACTTACTTTGCACATCATTTGGGTATGACCCATGGTATACTTGCTTTGCCCGTACATGTGTCTACCCCAGTGGGGGATACTGTTGTTGTGGATCAGGTATATCGATCCTGTATTATTACTATTGGGGGTCCGGAGACCCGAGTTGATTTATTACTACTGGGCATGGTAGATTTCGATGTAATTCTAGGCATGGATTGGCTATCTCCTTACCATGCGATTCTGGACTGTCATGCCAAGACAGTCACACTAGCTATTCCGGGTAATCCGAGGATCGAGTGGCGTGGCTTGACTGATTATGTGTCCGACAGGGTGATTTCTTATATAAAGGCTCAACGAATGATTGGCAAGGGTTGTTTATCTTATTTGGCCTTCATTAGAAATGTTGAGGCCGAGACACCCAGTCTTGATTCGGTCCCCATTGTGAGGGAGTTTCCGGATGTATTTCCGGCAGACCTACCAGGCATGCCGCCTGACAGAGATATTGACTTTGGTATTGACTTGGTGCCGGGCACTCAGCCCATTTCTATTCCTCCCTATTGCATAGCACCAGCGGAGTTAAAAGAATTGAAAGAACACAGCTTCAGGAACTCTTAGATAAGGGTTTCATTCGTCCAAGTGTGTCACCTTGGGGTGCACCGGTGTTGTTCGTGAAGAAGAAAGATGGCACAATGAGAATGTGCATTGATTACAGGCAGCTGAACAAGGTAACAGTGAAGAATAAATACCCATTGCCTCGTATTGAGGACCTATTTGATCAGCTCCAGGGAGCTAGTGTATTTTCTAAGATTGATCTTCGATCGGGTTATCACCAGTTGAAGATCAGGGACTCGGATATTATGAAGACAGCGTTCAGGACGCGATATGGGCACTACGAGTTCCTGGTGATGTCTTTCGGGTTGACTAATGCCCCAGCAGCATTCATGCACTTGATGAATAGTGTATTTCGGCCGTACCTTGATTCTTTTGTGATTGTGTTTATTGATAATATCCTGGTATATTCACGCAGCCAGGAGGAGCATGCACAGCATTTGAGAGTGGCATTGTAGAGGTTGAGGGAAGAGAAGCTTTATGCAAAATTCTCTAAGTGTGAGTTCTGGCTTGATACTGTGGGTTTTCTGGGACATATAGTGTCCAGTGATGGTATTAGGGTTGATCCTCAGAAGGTCGAGGCAGTGCAGAATTGGCCCAGACCTTCCTCAGCTATAGAGATTCGGAGTTTCCTCGGCTTGGCAGGTTATTATCGTCGGTTTGTTCAGGATTTCTCATCTATTGCTTCACCATTGACTAAGCTGACACAGAAGAATGCTCCATTTGTGTGGTCCGATGAATGTGAAGAGAGCTTTCAGAAGCTCAAGGAGGCTTTGACCACAGCTCCAGTACTTGTGTTACCATCGGCCTCAGGGTCATATACGGTGTATTGTGATGCTTCTAGAGTTGGACTCGGTTGTGTGTTGATGCAGGAGGGTAGAGTTATTGCATATGCTTCTCGTCGGCTAAAGCCCCACGAGAAGAACTACCCTGTTCATGATTTGGAGTTAGCTGCTATTGTTCATGCCTTGAAGATTTGGAGGCATTATCTATATGGTGTATCTTGTGATGTATATACGGACCACCGCAGCCTTCAGCATTTGTTTAAGCAAAAAGATCTAAATTTGAGGCAGCGGAGATGGCTTGAATTGCTTAAAGACTATGATATTACTATCTTGTATCATCCCGGGAAAGCCAATGTAGTGGCTGATGCATTGAGCCGGAAGGCTATTAGTATGGGCGGTTTGGCGTATATTCCAGTTGGGGAGAGACCCCTAGCAGTTGATGTTCAGGCGTTAGCTAATCAGATGGTAAGGCTGGATATTTCTGAGCCCAGTCGGGTGATGGCTTGTGTAGTAGCTCGTTCTTCTTTATATGATCGTATTCGGGAGTGCCAGTATGATGATCCACACTTACTTGTCCTTAAGGACAGAGTTCAGCATGATGATGCTAGAGATGTCACTATTGATAGTGAGGGCGTATTGCGGATGCAGGGCCGGATATGTGTGCCCAATGTTGATGGCCTTCGTGAGTTGATATTGGAAGAGGCCCATAGCTCGCGGTATTCTATTCATCTAGGAGCCGCGAAGATGTATCAGGATTTGAAGCAGCATTACTGGTGGAGAAAGATGAAGAAAGATATTGTGAGCCATGTGGCTCGGTGTCTAAACTGTCAGCAGGTCAAGTATGAGCATCAGAGACCTGGTGGTGTATTCCGGCGTATTGATATTCCGGAGTGGAAGTGGGAAAGGATTACTATGGACTTTGTTAGCGGACTCCCTCGGACAGCGAGGAAGTTTGATTCAGTCTGGGTGGTGGTGGATAGGTTGACTAAGTCGGCTCACTTCATCCCAGTGTGTACTACCTATACCTCAGAGCGGTTGGCAGAGATATTCATCCGTGAGATAGTGAGATTGCATGGAGTTCCTATTTCCATTATATCGGACAGAGGTACCCAGTTCACATCTCAGTTCTGGAGGACATTTCAGCGAGAGTTGGGTTCACAGGTGGAGCTGAGCACAGCATTTCATCCACAGACGGATGGGCAGTCTGAGCGTACTATTCGGATATTGGAGGACATGTTGCGTGCTTGTGTCATTGATTTTGGTGGTTCATGGGCTGATTATTTGCCTTTGGCGGAGTTTGCTTACAATAATAGCTATCGGTCCAGCATTCAGATGGCACCGTATGAAGCTTTATATGGGAGACGGTGTAGGTCTCCAGTCGGTTGGTTCGAGCCCGGCGAGGCTAGGTTGTTAGGGACAGAGTTAGTCCAAGATGCCTTAGATAAGGTGAAGGTGATTCGGGAGAGACTTCGCACAGCTCAGTCGCGTCAGAAGAGTTATGCAGACCGGAAGGTCCGAGATGTGTCTTATTCAGTAGGTAAAAAGGTGTTGCTGAAAGTTTCGCCTATGAAGGGTGTTATGAGGTTTGGAAAGAAAGGGAAATTGAGCCCAAGGTTTATTGGACCTTTTGAGGTGCTTAGGAAAGTTGGGGAGGTGGCTTATATGCTTGCTTTGCCACCCAGTTTGTCGGGAGTTCACCCGGTGTTCCATGTATCTATGCTCCGGAAGTATGTCGGAGACCCGTCTCATGTGTTGGACTTCGGCACGATACAGCTAGATGAGGATTTGACTTATGATGTGGAACCAGTAGCCATTTTGGGTCGACAGGTTCGTAAGCTGAGATCTAAGAACATAGCTTCAGTAAAAGTGCGGTGGAGAGGTCGTCCCGTGGAGGAAGCAACTTGGGAGACCGAGCAGGAAATGCGGAGCAGATATCCACACTTGTTTGATGCTCCAGGTATGTTTCTTAACCCGCTCGCGGACGAGCGTTTGTTTAAGTTGGGGAGAATGTAACGACCCGGCCCGTCGTTACGGGAATTTACCACCCCGTTACCTTGCATTTACATATGTTATGCTTTTAAAACAGTATTAGAGTATATCGGGTGAGTTAGAAGTGATTTGGATTGAAAATGAAACAAATAGCATGTTTGAAGAAAGCTTGAATATGAAAAGTCAACCAAGAGTTGACTATTGAGTTAGAGTGCTCGGAACCGGATTCTGATGATTCGACTAGTTTCGGGGGATCATTTATGACTTAGGAGAACAATCGAAATTGAATTCGGAGGTCCGGTGTAGTTTTAAGCTTGAATTGGCGAATGTTGAATTTTGGCGAAAACCGGATGGTAGGTGATATTTTTATCCGTGGGTCGGAATGGAATTCCGACAATTTCTGTAGCTTCGTTATGTGATTTTGGATATGTCTGCAAATTTTCAGGTCATTCGGACATCGTTTGATCGGGTTTTGGGTTGAATGTTAGTTTTGAAAGTTTTGAAGAAATTTAGGCTTGAATCCGTGGGTAATTGGTGATTTTGATGTTTAGGATGGTGTTTTTATGATTGGAACAAGTTCGAATAAGGAATTAGGATGTGTTGGTGTGTTTGAATGAGGTCCCGGGGGCCTCGGGGTGTTTTCGGATGGTTAATCGGGAGCAAAAATATGGAAAATTGCTGAAACTGGTGCACTGCTTCTGTTGTTTCCGCTCCTGCGGAATTTTGGGCGCAGGAGCGGGTGCGCTGAAGCGGACCAGGAGCCGCAGAAGCGGCGACCGCAGAAGCGGAGCATTTTCCGCTGAAGCGGAAACGCGGGAGCGGACGGGGAGCCGCAGAAGCGGCCATCGCAGAAGCGGAAGGGGAGCCGCTTAGGCGAGTCCGCAGAAGCGGACGTCTAGCCGCAGAAGCGGAAATATCCGCAGGAGCGATCGATTCTCCACAGAAGCGGACGCGTAGGAGCGGAAATTCTTCCGCAGAAGCGGAAATCGCTGTAAGTTAAGTGTATCAGATGTGAGAAAAATTTCAGAACATTTCACACAATTGGGTCTCGGCTTTAGAGGCGATTTGGGCGATTTTTAAGAGAAACTCAAGGGAAATCATCAGGTAAGCAACTATGGACTTAAACTATGATTAGTATTGGTATTATTATGCAATTATATCATGAAAATGGAAGAATTTGGGGTGATTCATGGAAGATTTAACCCTAGGTTTGAACTTTAGAAAATCAAGGTTTTGAATGAGCAAATGGAGTCCGAATTTGGTAAAATTGATATGCTTAGACTCGTATTGAGATGAGGTTTCCGAATATGAGACTTTCGTAATTTTTCGAGAATCGTACCGAAAGTCGGGTTTTACCAACTTAGTGTAATTTTGCGAATTTCATATAAATTGAAGTGGGTTATGATTCTTTGACCCGTAATTGATACAATTATTGTTATTTGACTAGATTCTACACACGAGGCAACGAAATTCAAAGGAAAAGGCATCGCGGACGATTCTACGAACGGCTAGAGGTGAGTAGTTTGTGTATATTGTAGCCTGAGGGTTCGAAACCCCGGCTTAGCACATTGTGACGCTAATAGGACGTGGCTCGCACACCGTGGCAGGTGCGGGATTGATTGTGATTGGGGATTTGAGATTTGGTCCATCCCAGGAATGAATAATATGTGGTTAGTGTTGGAAATACATTGTATTTGCTATATTTGTGGGCTGTGAGCCGTGTTTGGGGCCTTGTGCCGATCTGTAGCGTCCTTAGAGGACAATATTTATGTGATAGCTGTAATTGCTTAAATCACTGATCTCAGTCCTGGAAATTGAAATCACACTTTTGAAATGCTAAGTCACTGGCTTTTACAAACTTAATAAAATTAAAGTATTTTTCATAAATTATGAATTTAGAACTGGAAATAAGGAAAATGAATTGTTTTGTGACTTAATTGCTTATTGTGGACTGAGTATGGGATCGGGCTGCACGCCGCAGTGGTTGATGTGAGGATCGGGCTGCACGCCGCAGCAGTATTGCGCTTGGGCTGTAGGAGCCCCTCCGGAGTCTGTACACACCCCCAGTGAGCGCCGTCGACGTTAAATTGGATCGGGCTACACGCCGTAGCGGTTATGTGCATTGCATTGCATCCGTATTTGTTGAATTACTCTGTGGTAGCTGTATTGTATTATTGTTGCTAGTTCGTAGGAGATTCGGACTGTAGTGTAGCTTCATATTGTGGTATTTTGTGGATTTCTTACTGTCAGCTACATATATATATTTGTTACTCACTGAGTACTTAGTACTCACCCCTACTCCCTGCACCTTTTGTGTGCGGACTCAGGTACACAGGAGCAGTAGACGGACATCTCCAGCGTTTACATTGTCACATCGAGTTGCTGAGGTAGCTGCCTACGTTCGCAGAGCCTAGCTTCTCCTCTCATTCCAGTTGTTATTGTATATTTTGTATTCGGACTTGAGTACTTCTATATCGTACTCTCTATTTCCTATTGGGTTTTGTTAGAGGCTCTAGACTTGTGACTCCGGATCTTTGGGAGTGTCAGTACTTTTGTTCAGTATTATTATTATTGGAGTTCTTAAACTCATATATTCTTCTTGGGTTGTCCATTTAGGGACTGGTATTGTGTTATAATTAAATTGTTGGTGTGGCTGGCCTAGCTTGATTGTTTGGCGCGATCACGACCGGATTTGGGTCGTGACAGTTTTAGAGGCCTCGATATGATTGATCCTATTCTGGTCCAGGTCAGAGTTCGCACGCATCTGGATCGCAACATCACAAGGATACTAGTCAGACGAAACCCTCAACACCACGTTGTGATCAGTGCGGCAAGGCCCACTTTGGACTGTGCCGTCGAGGTTCTGATGCGTGTTATTCTTGCGGACAGCCTGGCCATATGATGAGGGATTGTCCTAACAGGGGAGGTGATGGTATGACTCAGCCGACTAGATTTGTGTCTGGTTCTTCCTCATCAGTTCGACCTCCAGCACGGGGTTTTCAGCAGTCGACAGGTCGTGGTAGAGGTAGAGGTGCGGGGCCGAGTTCGAGTGGTGCTCAAAATCGAACATATGCTCTAGTAGGTCGACAGGCTCTCGAGTCGTCTCCAGATGTTGTTACAGGTATATTATCTGTGTTTTCTTATGATGTATATGTGTTGATTGATCCGGGATCTACATTATCATATGTTACACCCTTTGTGGCTAATAAGTTTGGCATTGAACCTGAATTGATAAGTAAACCCCTTGCGGTATCTACTCCAATAGGAGATTCGATGATTGCTAGAAGGGTATATAGAAGTTGCACTGTGATAACTTGTAGTCGTCAAACCTCGGCAGATTTATTTGAGTTAGAAATGGTTGATTTTGATGTGATACTGGGAATGGACTGGTTGGCCTCATGCTATGCAAATGTTGACTGTCGCATGAAGATGGTTAGGTTTCAATTTCCTGGTGAACCCATAATTGAATGGAAGGGGAACATTGCTACATCGAAAGGTAGGTTTATTTCCTATCTTAAGGCAAGGAAAATGATCTCAAAAGGTTACATTTATCATCTTGTTCGCGTTAGGGATGCAGAGGCGAAGCTGCCTACTCTACAATCTATCCCCGTGGTCAATGAATTTCCGGATGTTTTCCCAAATGAACTCCCAGGCCTTCCTCCAGAAAGGGAGATTGAGTTTAGCATTGGTGTGTTGCCGACACTCAACCGATCTCTATCCCTCCATATAGAATGGCCCCGGCAGAGCTGCGAGAGTTGAAGGCACAGTTAAAGGACTTGCTGGATAAGGGCTTCATTAGGCCTAGCACTTCACCTTGGGGTGCGCCAGTCCTATTCGTGCGGAAGAAAGATGGGTCATTACGGATGTGTATCGACTATCGGCAATTGAATAAGTTTACTATAAAGAACAAGTATCCACTTCCAAGAATTGATGACCTGTTTGACCAACTCCAGGGTGCCAAGTATTTCTCCAAGATTGACTTACGTTCAGGGTATCATGAGGTGAGGGTTAAGGAGAAGGATATTCCAAAGACGGCCTTTCGGACAAGATATGGACACTTTGAGTTCTTGGTGATGTCTTTCGGGCTAACAAATGCCCCAGCAGCTTTTATGGATCACATGAATACTGTATTCAGGCCCTATCTTGATGTGTTCGTGATTGTATTCATTGATGACATTCCGGTGTATTCTCGTTCGGAGGAGGAACATGCGAGCCACTTGCGGATAGTATTACAGATGCTTCAGGATCGTAAGTTATATGCTAAGCTCGCCAAATGTGAATTCTGGCTGAACTCAGTAGCATTCCTTGGCCATGTGATATCTGACGAGGGTATTAGTGTCGACACTCAGAAGATTGATGCAGTAAAGAATTGGCCGAGACCTACAACACCATCAGAAGTTCGTAGTTTCCTGGGGCTAGCAGGATATTATAGGCGGTTTGTAGAAGGGTTTTCCTCTATATCAGCACCATTGACTAAGTTAACACAGAAAGCTACCAAGTTCCAGTGGTCTAACACTTGTGAACGTAGTTTTCAGGAGCTGAAGGATCGATTGACATCCACACCGGTGCTCACTCTCCCTGAAGGAACAAAAGGATATGTGGTATATTGTGATGCTTCAGGTATAGGTTTGGGGTGCGTGTTGATGCAGCATGGGAAGGTGATTTCATATGCATCAAGACAATTGAAGAAGCATGAAAAGAATTATCCAACCCATGATTTGGAATTGGCCGCAGTAATATATGCTTTGAAGATATGGCGACACTACTTATACGGTGTCCATGTTGACATCTACACAGATCACAAGAGTCTACAATACATCTTCAAGCAGAAAGAGTTGAATTTGAGGCGGCGTAGGTGGCTTGAATTACTGAAGGACTACGACGTCGAGATATTGTATCATCCCGGTAAAGCCAATGTTGTGGCAGATGCTCTCAGCCGTAAGTCAATGGGAAGCTTAGTACATATTGATGTAGGTAGATGGAGGTTGACTAAAGAGCTTCATCAGCTAGCCAATATGAGAATCAGATTGTTAGACTCTGATGACGGAAATGTTACTATACATAATACATCAGAATCATCTTTGGTAGCAGAGGTAAAAGCACGG
Source organism: Nicotiana noctiflora (assembly GCA_032618575.1). Taxonomy (NCBI): domain Eukaryota; kingdom Viridiplantae; phylum Streptophyta; class Magnoliopsida; order Solanales; family Solanaceae; genus Nicotiana; species Nicotiana noctiflora. The sequence goes on from JASVEL010001680.1 coordinate 197,278, forward strand.
CAAAATGAAGATCCTATCTTACTACGATTGAGAGAGAACATTCAGCAGTGTAAAATTACGGCTTTTGAGATCGGAGGAGATGGGGCACCGAGATACCAGGGCCGATTATGTGTGCCGAATGTAGAAGGGTTGCGAGAAAAGATTATGAATCAAATTCATCAATCCCGATATTCCATCCATCCTGGCTCAACAAAGATGTATCATGATGTCAAGGAGCGGTATTGGTGGGATAACATGAAAAAGTCTATTGCAGAATTTGTAGCCCAGTGTCCCAATTGTCAACAAGTAAAGATAGAACATCAGAAACCCGGTGGATTGCTTTAGAATATAGAAATTCCGACCTGGAAATGGGAGGTGATTAATATGGACTTCGTTATTGGATTACCTCAATCTTATCATAAGTTTGACTCTATATGGGTGATAGTTGATCGACTTACAAAATGTGCTCATTTTCTGCCAGTTAAGACAACTTACTCGGCTGAAGATTATGCGAAGTTGTATATCAAGGAGATTGTTAGGCTTCATGGTGTGCCGCTATCTATTATATCAGATCGAGGAGCTCAATTTACGGCTAACTTTTGGAGGTCTTTTCAGAAAGGTTTAGGCACACGAGTGAATCTCAGCACTGCATTTCATCTGCAGACTGACGGACAGGCTGAACGTACCATTCAGACATTGGAAGATATGCTACGAGCATGTGTTCTAGATTTTAAGGGAAATTGGGATGACCATCTTCCACTCATAGAATTTTCCTACAATAATAGCTACCATTCCAGTATTAAAATGGCCCCATATGAGGCACTATATGGGAGGAGATGTAGATCACCGGTTGGATGGTTCGAAGTCGGTGAAACAGAATTATATGGGCCAGATTTGATTCACCAAGCCATTGAGAAGGTGAAAGTGATACAGGAACGATTGAGGACGGCACAAAGCAGGCAAAAGTCTTATTCCGATGTCCGACATCGTGATCTAGAATTTGAGGTTGGTGATTAGGTTTTCCTGAGGATTTCACCAATGAAGGGTGTTATGCATTTTGGGAAGAAAGGTAAGATGAGTCCATGGTATATCGGTCCGTATAAAATTCTTCAACGAATTGGACAAGTTGCTTATGAGTTAGAATTGCCATCCGAATTAGAATTTGTCCACCCGGTATTCCATGTATCTATGTTGAGGAAATGTATTGGAGACCCTTCTCGAGTTGTCCCTATCAAAGATGTTCAAGTTACGGAGGATCTATCATATGAAGAAGTGCCAGTGGCCATATTAGATCGACAAGTCCGCAAGTTGAGAACAAAAGATGTAGCTTCCGTCAAAGTATTGTGGAGGAACAAGAATGTGAAAGAAATGACATGGGAAGCGGAAGAAGAGATGAAGTCTAACAAGGATGTTGGTGGAACGCAAGATACATTATAAAGGTGAAATGGCTTTATGAGGTAAGCAATAACTTAAGAACTCTCTTCCTTAATACAAAGTGGTGATATGTAAATAATGTCCATGTCCATAATGCTTTGTGTAGCCTTGTGTGGTCATACTTTGAGCTTCACTGCTTGCAAATTTTGCTAGTGACCATTTTGTAGGGGAAAATTGACCAAATATTTCCGTTGGAATCCACGATGATTTGGACTCCCCATAAACCCTTACATTCGAGGACGAATGTTCCTAAGGGGGAGGGTGTTACAACCCATATCCACACACGTTAGTTCATTCCATAAGTTAGATAACACAAATCCAAGAAGGAATTATCCTTGAGATGATAAGAAGTTAATCCGATTAATCTTAAGTGATACAAGGGTGCATAAGGGTGATTAACAAGTATTAGAAGTTAAACGAATCAAGGATGTTGTAACTCGTACTTTTGGGTAAACCTATAGATGCTTAGTATACTTAGGAGGTCATGATTTAAGGTATTTGAATCATATAATATCCGTATCATAATTCTTGAAGTCAAACGAGTTATGAAACAAAAGTTGTTGCAACTTAGGTTCATAGTTTTACCTAAACTTTAGGTCAAATGTTATTAAGCTTTTCTCCGAATATTCTTGGAATTACGGGGTGATCTACCTACCAAATTGAATATCTACGAGTTTAGTTTCCAACTCATTAAACGGTTTAGCAATACGACATTGGAATAGAGAGATATAGACATTTTCGTGAGACTGCACAAGCTGCTAGGTGCAAGTCGGTGAGTCACCTACTTGGTTAAATGTCGGCCCAAAAGAGGGAATTTCGGGTCAGAAAAGCAGCCCATTAAAAGGCTTATCTTCTGCAATATATCCCTCTTTATATTTCACAAATAACCAGACCTAAGACCCTGTAAAATTCCTCCCAAAAATTATCCACAAATCCTAATTGATTTTCCCTCTCTTTCAAGTTCAAATTGGGGGTAAACACTAGAGTTTGAAGAACCAAGTTAAAGGCTGAGTTATCCAACAACAAAGGTGAGTTTAATGCTATATTTCATACATTTATTCTGCTGTAAATTGATGGTAATTCGTTATATACATGTAAGAACTCACGGGACGGTGATCGGAAGCCGTGAGTTCAAGTTATTCACTTGTAGCGGACTGTTTTGTGGACTGTTTTGTGTTGCTGTTGGGCTGCGTTTTTATTACTGTTTTGTGGAGTTTTGGAGGAGGCAGGGTGTGGAGAAACACCATATATATGTTGGGTTGTGGTCTGCTAGTTCTTCGTAATATTTTTGGGTCATTTGGTACGACTATAGTGGCCGTCATATGTATGATGTGATTAGGTTGTGTGTGGACTGTTTTGGGAGGCTCAATATGTTTATTATTGATGTTGTTTAGGCTGTTTGGTGATTGTTTTGAATGGTGTGAAGTCATATATATAGGGGAGGTGCTGTCCGTTTCATCACAAAATAGGTTGTGATTGGTACATAATAGTTGCGACGCTTAAACGTTAACGATAGTGTCATTTCTCCTATTGTAGACTAAGGAGTCGTGACGTTTGCATAGCTTGAGGTTGTGGCAGTATATACAAGGTATGTGTGGCTTTCCCTTTCTTTCTTTTGCACGACTCCGATTGTACATAATGTAATGAACGAGCTTCCAAAGATACTCTATTCTTAGAAGCTAAGCAGTACTTACATCATTTCCCCTCTTATGGAACAATTGATGTTGATGTTGCTTCTCTTATTCTTATGTTATCAATCTTGTTGGTACTTCCCTATTCCTATAAGGTTCATAGTGAAGAGTTAGTCCTAATAAGGTGTACATAGGATACCGACCTTACGTCACTCCGAAAGGTCTACAAGGTGTTTCCGTGAGTCGAGCATGCATTATATATATGTATCTATTTTACTCTACCGAGCCGCGCTATAGTCGGCCGGGTACGGCACCTATTGTGCAACCACCGATCAGTTGGGTTTTACCGAGCTCCACGTGGCCGGGTACGATTCTACCGAGCCTTATAATGGCCGGGTATGTTTTTACCGAGCCTATTACGGCCGGGTACGATATGATGATGATGATGCCCACAGAGGCGTATGTTTTAAAAGATTATGTATTTATACATATGTATCATGTATTTCATGTCAGTAGCCCTCAGAGGTACTCAGATGTTACAGGTTGTATATTCTCTACCCCTGCTCACATTGTTGTTCATATTTATGGTTCTCTGCCTTACATACTCAGTACTTTATTCGTACCGACGTCCTTTTATTTGTGGACGCTGCATGTCGTGCTGCAGGTCCTGATAGACAGGCAGGTGTAGCTCCCCCATCACAGTAGGTTGTCCAGTTCAGCGGTGATTGGCGAGATCCCTTCTCCGGACTTGCCTTGGTCTTGGTATGCATTTTTGTTATAGACATTATGGGTATGTCGGGGCCCTGTTCCGGCTATGTTGTAGCACTTATGTTCCTTTAGAGGCTCATAGACAAGTGTCGACTCATGTATAGTTTGGTATGCCTTGTCGGCTGGTTTTTGTTGTATAGTCTTTCATTTTAGTGTGGTAGCTTGTACCATATGTATATAGTTTCTTGATTGTCTGGTCATCCCATGTTATGTAGGTTCATGCAATCATATTTTATTGTTGGTTGTTCATGATCCATGTCTACCATATATATTGGTCTCGTCAGCCTAAAAGATAATAAAGAAGGTTAGATAAAATGTACGTTGGTGCTCGGCAAGTATGGTCGGGTGCTAGTCATGGTCCTCCAGTTTGGGTCGTGACAGCTTCCATGTATCTCTTTCTTTTCTTTTCTTCTTTTTCTTTTCCAGTTTTCTTTCTCTTTTCTTATTTTTTCTGGTTTTCTTCTTTTAAGATCTAAGACTTCAGATTTGAAGTCCTTTTATTAATGGGTGGGTTTTAGGGGTGAAAAGACGAGATCTTGGCGTGGGATTTGTTTAAGTCGGCCGGAATTAGGGTTCCGGCGACTTATTTTTCGAGATTCGAAGAGCTCGGAGAAGATTCGAAGGGAGAGGGTTACATGGGGTGAAAGATCAGGATAAGGCGGTTCAAGCGTGTTAGTTTTAAGATCAGTGGCAAAGGTGGTGGTCATCGGAGAAGAACTCTGGTGGCCGGATTTTCAAGAAACTTGGGGTTTTTCATGTTTTTCTAGGTTTTCATGGAGGTTTGGGATAAAGGAGTATGAGGAGAGTGGTTTGAGGTTTTGAAATGGTCGGAGACTGCCATGAACGGCGGACAGTATCCATGGCCAGCATGAGGGAGATGAGAGGATGAAAAAGAAGACAGGGGCGGCTAGGGTTAAGAGTTGAACATAATGGCCGGTCTCTGAGAGACCAAAGCCTTTTATACACGGGGCATTTGATGAATCTCTGGTCGTTGGACCAAGTGAGATTGACGGCCAGGAATAATTCTCCCTAAACGTTGTAGTGTCAATTAAGATGGGAGATTAGCTCACACCCGTTGGATTTAAAAACATGGACGGCTCAGATATGATCTTGGAATTTAATTAATCAGTTAATTTCAGTTAAAATCTCAGCCATTGGATTTGGTGTTATGAACGGCTGAGATTATTTCAATTCAAATGATTTGGTCGGGTCTCTTAGAATACTTTGGGCCAGTGCATCTGGGCTAGCATTTGGCCCAATTTTTCTTTCTTTGTATTTTCCTTTGTATTTTAATTATTTTGTGGTATTTTCTTTTTTGTATTTCAGTTTTCTTTTTGTATTATTTTCAATTATTCAATTTCCTACTTCCTCTAATTTTCTGATATGTTTTGACATTCTTCTACTATTTTTTCCTTAATTTCCGTTATTATTGCCTTTTTTTTTGTTAATTTTCTTTTTAACTACTTAAATTAAAATACTTGTGTTTAACCAATTTTTTAATTTTCTAATTTTAATGTCTAATTTTTCAATCACACAAATGCATCTTATTTCAATCAAAACATATAATTGCACCCAAAAATATTATTTATTTTAATTTTGGAATTTATTGCTTAGGGCAAAAATTACGTGCTCACAACTGCCCCTCTTTGCTTGGGAACACGAAGAGTTTCAGTGCAAAGATATGTAGCAGTAATGAGAAATTTTTGCCCACTGGCATATTCCGTGAGAAGCATTTTTGAAAAACCTTTTGACCGTACCGTGCCACAGAGGTTGCCTACATATCCTGGGCGAAACAGGAATTAGGTCGGTGTAGTTCGGGAAGGTCTGGTAGTTTAAAAGTACCAGACTTTACTGTTGCATTGACACTGTTATGACTACTCATCTACTCCTTATTACACCAAGGGTAAAAAGTGTAAAATGAAGAAGCTATTCTAAGCTATAATGCTATGAGTTATAATTGTTCCTATCTATTTCTTGTCTTCTTATTCTTCCTTGACTCTTTTTGTTTGATTTTCTATGCGGCTATCCCTTTTTGTTGATTTTCTTTTCCTTGCTCCCTTTCTTTTGTGATTTTCGATGATACATCTTGCCTTCAACTGATACTTGCTCAAGACCAAACAAAACAACAAAACTTTTTCTTCTGCCCCAGTGTGGGCTTTTCATGTTGCGGTGCTACTCATGTTAGCTAACACAAACCAAAATTGCAGAAATTAAAAATTGCATAAATGTATTCCCTTGTTATACAGGTGGGCGCCTGAACAGAAATTAAAAATTGCATAAATGTATTCCCTGGTTATACAGGTGGGCGCCTGAACAGAAATTTAAAAATTGCAGAAATGTAAATTGCAGAAATGTATTCCCTTGTTATACAGGTGGGTGCCTGATGCATGAAATGTGAATGCAGAAAAGTATTCCCTTGTTATCCAGGTGGGTGCCTGATGCATGAAAAGCCAATGCCGAAAAGTATTCCCTTATTATCCAGGTGGGTGACTGACGCATGAATACGAATGCAAAAAAGTATTCCCTTGTTATCCAGGTGGGCGCCTGATGCATGAAATGAGAATGCAGAAAAGTATTCCCTTATTATCCAGGTGGGCGCCTGCTGCATGAAATACGAATGCAGAAAAGTATTCCCTTATTATCCAGGTGATCGCCTGATGCATAAAATGTGAATGCAGAAAAGTATTCCCTTATTATCCAGGTGGGCGCCTGATGCATGAAATGCGAATGCAGAAAAGTATTACATTATTATCCAGGTGGGCGCCTGATGCACAGGTGGGCGCCTGATGCACAGGGGGGCGCCTGAACATAAATTAAAAATTGCATAAATGTATTCCCTGGTTATACAGGTGGGCGCCTAATCAGAAATTTAAAAATTGCAGAAATGTATTCCCTTGTTATACAGGTGGGTGCCTGATGCATGTAATGTGAATGCAGAAAAGTATTCCCTTGTTATCCAGGTGGGCGCCTGATGCATGAAAAACGAATGCCGAAAAGTATTCCCTTATTATCCAGGTGGGTGACTGACGCATGAATGCGAATGCAAAAAAGTATTCCCTTGTTATCCAGGTGGGCGCCTGATGCATGAAATGTGAATGCAGAAAAGTATTCCCTTATTATCCAGGTGGGCGCCTACTGCATGAAATGCGAATGCAGAAAAGTATTCCCTTATTATCCAGGTGATCGCCTGATACATAAAATGTGAATGCAGAAAAGTATTCCCTTATTATCCAGGTGGGCGCCTGATGCATGAAATGCGAATGCAGAAAAGTATTACATTATTATCCAGGTGGGCACCCGCCTGAATAGAAATTAAAAATTACAGAAATGTATTCCCTTATTATATAGGTGGGCGCCTGATGCATGAAATGCGAATGCAGCAAAATATTCCCTTGTTATCCAGGTAGGCACCTGATGCATGAAATGCGAATGCAGCAAAATATTCCCTTGTTATCCAGGTGGGCACCTGATGCACGAAATGCGAATGCAGAAAAATATTCCCTTGTTATCCAGGTGGGCGCCTGATGCACGAAATGTGAATGCAGAAAAATATTCCCTAGTTATCCAGGTGGTCGTCTGATGCATGAAATCCGAATGCGGAAAAATATTCCCTTGTTATCTATATGGGCGCCTGATGCATGAAATGCGAATGCGAAAAAGTATTCCCTTGTTATCCAGGTGGGCGCCTGATGCATGAAATGCGAATGCAGAAAAATATTCCCTTGTTATCCAGGTGGGCGCCTGATACATGAAATGCGAATGCAGAAAAGTATTCCCTTGTTATCCAGGTGGGCGCCTGATGCATAAAATGCAAATGCCGAAAAGTATTCACGTGTTATCCAGGTGGGCACCTGATGCATGAAATGCGAATGCAGAAAAGTATTCCCTTATTATCCAGGTGGGCGCCTGATGCATGAAATGCGAATGCAGAAAAGTATTCCCTTATTATCCAGGTGGGCGCCTGATGCATGCAATGCCAATGCAGAAAAGTATTCCCTTATTATCCAGGTGGGCGCCTGATGCATGAAATGCGAATGTAGAGAAGTATTCCCTTATTATCCAGGTGGGCGCCTGATGCATGAAATGCGAATGCAGAAAAGTATTCCCTTATTATCCAGGTGGGCGCCTGATGCATGAAATGCGAATGCAGAAAAGTATTCCCTCAGTTTGATAACTAGGGTGTGAATTTAAAAAATGATACCTTTCGGTTGTTTTTGGTATTTTCTCGATTGTGTGGTTCCTCCATCAATGGATTCCTCCATTTATTGCTGAACTTTTCTTTTTTAGTGTTTTCTCTCTTTTCACATTGGTCACATTCATTTTAATGTGATTAGTGACAACTTTTCCTGTCTGAATTACAAAACAAATCTTATTAGTTATAAACTGCTGGGAACAGGCATCTGCTGCTCTTGCCCTTTTATTGCCTTCTTCTTTTTGCTTTACTTCTGCTGTGCAATCTTTCAGTTGAGTATCCTTTGTAAACTCTTTTTGTATTTCCCTTGCTTTTCACCTCTTTTTTTTGTTTTCTTTTCTATCAGCTCCGATTTCCATCCTTCTTTATTTCTTTTCAATTTCTTTTATTTCCTTTCTTTTCTGATCCAATATTATTTCAGCTCTTATCATCAGGTGTTGGTAGTTAGCTTTTAATGGACAATCAATGAAATGCATAAACAAATGAATTTTAAAAGGGGTAAGGGTGTTTTGGAGAAGTGATAGATTTTATCTGGGTATGTTGGCTGATTCCTTTGACCATTCCATGCATTTAAACTCTGACCCAGTCCGTTCAATCGAATTGCCATTATTCCAGTTCCATTTTTCTTGCAACCCAAACCAATCTTATTTTTGTTGCTTTTCCCCTTTTCCAAAATTATCCTCACAATCGCCTTATTTTACCGTGAAAGGTTTTCACCAATAAGACTCTCTCATTTATTTTCTCTCAGCCTCACAGTCGCCTTACAGTGCCAGTAAAGGTTTTCACTGACAAGGCTCTCTCATTTTATTTCTCTCAGCCTCACTGTCGCCTCACGGTGCCGGTTAAGGTTTTCACCGATGAGACTCTCTCATTTTTTTTATATATATATTTTCTTTTGTCTTTTGTTTTTCTGAACCACTGGTGTTGTCCAATGCTCCGTTCTTCCTTTATTCTCATTGTATTTGTTATTTTCTAGAAATTAATTAGAAGGTCTTTCTTTGGACCGTAATGTGGCTTTTGGATGGGTTAAAAAAGAAGGATGTAAAGGCTAAAAAATTTACGAGGGTTTAAAAATATTTACAACTCTCGGAATTATAAAACATAACTTCTGCCGCAATTTCAATATGTGGGGGATTTTTGGATTTTTTCTTTATTGTGACTGAACCTCAGTGAGGCTGCCTACGTACCCTTTCGGGATCAAATCATACATAGTTCAGACCATGTCATTAATTCATTGTTGCGTTTGACTTTTTCCTGATTTCTTTGTCTTTTTCCTTTTTTCACTTTTCATTTTCTTTTGCATCATAAAAACAATTCCAAGAGAGGGATATGAAAGCATAGATCGAACAAATCTCAAAGAGGATGTCAATGGGTAAGTTTTTGGATAGAGAATAAAATGCCTTCATCATTTCAATTCCAAAATAACAACAAAATAAAATTATACAAATGAAAAGGAATCATACATAGTATCTTTTGACTGCATCTGAATTGATAGCAGTCTCTACACATTTCCCTTCAATATCTGTTAGATATAGTGCCCCATTAGACAACACCCGTGATACCATGAATGGCCCTTGCCAGTTTGGTGTGAATTTGCCTTTTGCTTCAGCCCAATGTGGTAAGATACGCCTCAATACCAGTTCTCCAACTTCAAACATCCGAGGACGCACCTTCTTATTATATGCTCTGGCCATTCTTTATTTATATAATTGCCCATGGCAAACTGCTGCTAACCTCTTCTCATTGATCAGATTTAATTGTTCCAATCGGGCTTTCACCCATTCATCGCCATCGATCTCAGCTTCATCTATGATTCCAAGTGATGGTATCTTGATTTTTTATGGGTATAACAGCCTCTGTTCCATACACTAGTGAATAGGGTGTGGCACCCAATAGAAGTACGTATTGTTGTGTGATAACCCATAAGAGCGAAAGGCAGCTTCTCATGCCATTGTCTAGACTCTTCCACCATTTTCCTGAGGATCTTCTTTATGTTCTTATTTGCAGCTTCTACTGCTCCATTTGCCTTTGGCCTGTAAGGTATAGAGTTACGATGCAGGATCTTAAATCTCTAACATGCTTCCGCCATGAGGTGACAGTTCAGATTTGCCCCATTGTCTGTGATAATTACTTTGGGAATTCCAAATCGGCATATAATATTTTCATGCACGAAATCTACCACGGCTTTCTTCGTCACCGCCTTGAACATCTTTCCCTCTACCCACTTAGTAAGGTAGTCAATCGCGACCAAGATAAATCTATGTCCATTAGAAGCTGCAGGCTCCATTGGTCCGACAACATCCATGCCCCAGGCGACAAATGGCCAAGGTGCAGACATCGTATGCAATTCATAAGGTGGGGAGTGAATTAAATCTCCATGTACTTGGCATTGGTGGCATTTTTTCACATACCTGATACAGTCCCGCTCCATGGTGAGCCAATAATATCCTGCTCTCAAAATCTTCTTTGCTATGATATACCCGCTCATATGAGGTCCACAAGCTCCAACATGCACCTCAGTCATAATCATATCTGCTTGTTGCGCATCCACACATCTCAGCAAACCCAAGTCAGGTGTTCTTCTATATATAATTCCTCCACTGAGGAAAAAACCATTCGCTAAGCGTCTTACAGCTCTCTTCTGATCTCTGGTGGCTTTTTCTGGGTACTTTCCTGCCTTCAAGTATTTCTTGATATCGTGATACCACGGTTCTCCATGTAACTCTCCTTCCACAGCAAAACAGTAAGCATTCTGATCATATACCTGTATTTGAAGTAGATCTATATAAGCTTTATCCGGATGATGTAACATAGAGGATAGTGTGGCCGGAGCATCTGCTACTTCATTGTGCATTCTTGGGATATGTTTGAACTCTATGGATCGGAATCTTTGGGACAGTTCATGTAGACAATGCCGATAAGGTATCAATTTCAAATCCCTTGTCTCCCATTCTCCCTGAATTTGATGTATCAAAAGATCTGAGTCACCCATGACCAAAATCTCTTGAACACCCATATCTATTGCCATCCTTAGTACCAATATACACGCCTCATATTCGGCCATATTGTTGGTACAGAAAAATTGAAGCTAAGCGGTAATGGGATAATGTTGACCCGTTTCTGAAATAAGCACTACTCCAATCCCAACTCATTTACTGTTGACGGCTCCGTCGAAGTACATCTTCCAACCTGGCTTATTACTTTGTTCCATTTCTTTAACATTCATTGCCTCCTCATCCAGAAAATATGTCTTTAGTGGCTCATATTCATCATCCACCGGATTTCCTGCTAAGTGATCTGCAACTGCTTGCGCCTTCATTGCCGTACATGTTACATAAATGATGTCAAATTCTGTAAGCAGAATCTGCCATTTGGCAAGTCTCCCTGTAGGCATGGGCTCCTGGGATATATACTTTAAAGGATCTAACTGTGATATCAGATATGTAGTATATGCTGACAAAGAATGCTTCAATTTCTGAGCCACCCAGGTTAATGCACAACATGTTCTCTCTAACTGAGTATATTTTATCTCGTAAGATGTGAACTTCTTACTAAGGTAATATATAGCTTGCTCTTTCTTGCAAGTCTCATCGTGCTGCCCCAGTACATAACCAAAGGAGTTATCAAGCACTATCAGATATAAGATCAGAGGTCTTCCCGACTACGGAGGAACTAACACTGGAGGATTTGCCAAATATTCCTTAATTTTATCGAAGGCTTCCTGACATTCATCTGTCTATTTCACTGCTGCATCTTTCTTTAACAAGTTGAAAATAGGCTTACATGCTGATGTCAACTGAGCAATGAACCGGCTAATATAATTCAGCCTGCCTAGTAAGCTTATTACTTCCTTCTGGTTCTTCGGCGTAGGCAAACTCTGGATGGCTTTTATCTTCGACGGATCTAGTTCAATGCCTCGTCGACATATTATAAATCCCAATAGCTTCCATGAAGGTACTCCAAAAGCGTATTTTGCGGGATTGAGTTTAAGATTATACCTTCGGAGTCTTTGGAAAAACTTCCTCACGTCCTTGACATGATCATGTTGCTTCTTGGACTTTATGATGACGTCGTCCACATACACTTCAATTTCTCGATGCATCATATCATGAAACATCGTGGTCATTTCCCTCATGTAAGTAGCCTCGGCATTCTTTAGCCTAAACGGTATCACTCTATAGCAGTATGTTCCCCAAGGCGTGATAAAAACTATTTTCTCCGCATCTTCTTCGTCCATTAGGATCTGGTGATAGCCCGCATAGCAATCTACAAAGGACCCAATTTCATGCTTGGCGCAATTGTCGATTAATATATGTATATTCGGCAACGGAAAGTCATCCTTTGGACTGGCCTTGTTGAGGTCTCTGTAGTCACCACATACCCTGATTTTTCCGTCTTTCTTTAGAACTGGCACAACATTTGCTAACCAGGTGGGGTATTCGGTAACTCGTATGACCTTTGCCTCAAACTGCTTATTCACTTCTTCTTTTATCTTCACACTGATGTCTGTTTTGAATTTTCTCAACTTTTGTTCTACCGGCTGGCATTCCGGATAAATAGGCGACTTGTGTACCACCAAATCAGTGTTGAGTCCGGGCATGTCATCATAGGACCAGGCAAAGATGTCTTTGTATTCATGCAACAAATTTATTAGCTCTTCTCTGAGGGAAGCTTCTAGGTGTACACTGAATTTTGTCTCCCGAACATTATCCTCACTCCCCAGATTAATAGATTCTGTCTCACTTAAGTTTGGTTTGGGTTTTTCCACATATTGATTCAAGTCTTTACTTATTTCCTCCAGTATTTCCTCATCTTCATATTCTATTTTGCTCTCATTTTCAACTTTTTGTATAATTATTCGATTGTCAAAACTGGGCCGGGAATCCTTTATGCATGACATATCATCAGAATCAGCGCATATTGAACTGTACAAAAGGAAGAAAGAAAAATAATTAAAATAAGGAAAAAATGAAAAAAGAAGAAGAAATTGCATTTCATTGATTTTTTTCAAAAGATAACAGAGGTTGGATACATTTGATTTCAGTAGGGTGTGGGGATTACAAAAATAAAATTGCTTTTGGGAAAGGATGATATATTTTTGAAAGCTAACTACCAAGACTCCCTCCTGATTGGAAAAAGAGTAGCTTCCCAATTATTGAGTGCAACAGTGGGCCCCACGAACGGGATATCCATTTTACTGGTCCCCTCGCCCATCTCCAACATGTTTACATCCTCAAATAACATTTTAAACTTCGCGAGGAGTTTCGTATCTGGCCTTATCTCAGCATACCTTGACGCAACAGTAATGAAATGTCCTTGTGTACCAGGCTTAGTGAAGGTGTCGGATAATTTTAGGACTGGTTTCGGGAGGGTCCAACTTTTCTTTTTGGTTCTTTTGACTTTCTGGATGTCGGTGTAGGTAGGTTTAAAGCCCAAGCCAAAGGTATCATTGTTTCCCAGTAGATGGACATGTTGTGTTATTCCCTGTAAGGCTATCCCCAAACCTTTTCCCTGTATAAACCCATTTCTGATCATCTCTTTGGCTACCATTACTGCGGTAGAAGCTACTGCAAGAATTGGCATGCTTTCTCCTTTGGCTATCTTGTTAACTACCACAGTGTCTGTCACCTGATACACCCATGGGCCCTTATCCCCCTCGACTTCCTAAAAAGGCATTATGGTATTACAAGTGTCTTCCTCTCCATGCACTGTAATTTCTTACTGTTCCCATTCGAACTTTACCATTTAGTGTAGGGAAGATGGTACGACTTTGGCCGCATGGATCCATATAAGACACAGTGACGTCCAACACCTGGAATTCCATGGTAAAGTCTACCGACCCAATGGTGACCTCCAGCATAATATTCCCTAAGGTATTTTTGCTTCCTCCATCAAACCCCCTAACACTCACACTATTCCGACGGATTCTGTCAGGATTAATCTTCAATTTTCCGAGAGTCGAGAGTGGAAAAATGTTTTCACTCGACCCATTGTCTATTAAAACCCGAGTAACCACTGATTCTTCACTTTTGACGGTAAGATAGAGTGCCTTGTTGTGTTCCGTCCCTTCAACAGGCAATTCATTGTCCGAGAATGATATCTTGTTCGACTCAAAAATTTTGTTGGTGATCTTTTCAAGATGGCAAACTGAGATTTTTTCGGGGACATGTGCTTCATTCAGTATTTTAAACAACGCCTTCATGTGCTCCTCTAAGTGAATTAGCAATGAAAGCAATGAGATTTGTGCAGGTGTCTTTCTTAGCTGTTGTACTATCGAGTAGTCTTGAGCTTTTATCTTCTTCAAAAACTCTTCTACTTCTTCTTCAGAGACCGGCTTCTTCACATGACTTTCCTTTACCACCTTCATTTTCCTTAGCTTTTCCGGGGCAAAGCACCACCCAGAACGAGTGAGGCCTTGTATTTCATTGACCTCCCCTGTAACTTCTTTTCCCCTGTACATTACTGTGACTTTATTGTAGTTCCAAGGTATGCCTTTAGTGTCTACCACCGGCATTTGCACCACCGGTTCCATGTACGCTCCTTTCACTGTCAACAATGGCTTAGCCCCTGGCACCACAATTTTCATAGTCTCAACTACTGGCGACTTTTTCACTGGTAACTCGGATGTCACTTTCTCTTTCTCAACTTCTTTCTCCACTTTACTGTTGGCCTTTATCATCATTACCGATTGGGACGACTTCCTACTGCTCTCTTCCTGCTCTAACTCTATCATGTGTGTCTCATGATGAGTTGGTAGTGGATTCTGAGTAATGTTTGGCGTCTCTGTAGCCTGTAACTCGATCCTCCTATTGTCAATGAGCTCCTGTATAGCAGATTTCAAGTGCCAACATTTTTTAGTATCGTGCCCCGGTGCCCCAGAGCAATATTCACAACTGACTGACTGGTCAATGTTTCTGGGCGGTGGGTTTGGAAGTTTTGGCTCGATCGGGCTTAACATCCCCAACTCTTTCAGACGATGATAGAGACTGGTATAAGACCCCCCCTAGTAGGGTGAATTTTTTCTTCGTTTGGGCTCTGTTTCTCATTTCTGGATCAGGACGGAAGCTGGGTCTATTTGGGTTCTTGTAGGTTCTGGAAGGAGGGTAGGTGTTCTGTGTATGGTAGACATTTTGTGGAGCTTGGGCTCGCCATACATGTGGAGGCGATGGGTAATGTTGAGCTTGTGGGATGGGATAACATGGGGTAGTGGGTGGATAATATGGTGGAGGTGGGTTGTAAGGTACTCGCAGGTATCATTGGTATGGGCGAGGTGGGTGATGGTATGTATTTTGGCTTCGAGTCCATGGTCTACTTTCAACAACTGAAACCTCTTCCTTCTTCTTCTTAACAATAGATCCTCCATTTCCGGTCTGTATCGCCTGATTCATGGCCTTGATAGCAGAAAAGCTCATGATTTTGTTGGTTTTCAATCCTTCCTCTACAAAACTCCACATTTTCACAACTTCATTAAAATTCTTACCAATAGCCGACACCAGATGGCCATAGTAAGTAGGCTCTAAGGCCTGCAGAAAACAATCTACCATTTCAGTCTCCTTCATAGGAGGATCAACTCGTGCCGCTTGTTCTCTCCATCTAAAGATGTACTCCCGGAAACTTTCTTCGGGCTTCTTTTCCATCTTTGTAAGCGACAGCCTGTCTGGAATTATTTCCAAGTTGTACTGAAAGTGGTTAACAAATGACTGAGATAGATCGTCCCAGATGAACCATCTAGTGTGATCCTGACGTGTATACCACTCCAGCGCAGAACCGCTCAGACTCTGACTAAAGTATGCCATCAAAAGTTCATCTTTTCCCCCTGCACCACGCATCTTGCTACAATAACCCCTGAGATGGGATACGGGATCCCTATGTCCATCATACATGTCGAATTTAGGTAGCTTGAATCCAACTGGGAGCTGTACTTCTGGGAACAAACACAAATCTTTGTATGCTACGCTCACTTAGCCTCCTAGCCCTTGTATGTTATGGAAAGATTATTCTAAACTCCTCATCTTCCATGCCATTTCCTCTTGTTCCAAGTTCTTGACGAGTTTTTCTTTCGTCGTCTCCATCAGTGGGGTATAGGAGTCATGCTGCCTAAACATCGGCTCCGGCGGATAGTAATGGGTGGAACACTAGTTCACTTGACGACTTATGTATAGCAACAGGTGGTGGTGCCACATACACCGGGGCGACCTGTGGTGGTTGAGATGGAATTTGTTTGGACAGTGGTGGTGGTGCCTGTGAAGTGGTGGCGTAGTAGTGATGGTAATCTGGGTACGTGGAGGATGAGTTCATGGTAGGTGGCTCACATTTGCTGCTTGAGCTTATACATCTCATTTTTCATCCCTGCAACATCCACAACCTCCTCTTCTTGTACTGGGTCCATGATAGTTGGCTCAATTTCATGAGACACAGCCTTAGTCATAGTTTTTGATCGTGAGTTGTAATGATGATTTGCCTGAGTACCAGTTGCCAGCTGAAATCTGATTCTCATAAACAACAACACTTGTTAATAGTTAGTACATAAAGGATAAGATGCAATGATTAAAAATCACAACTTTTGCCTTTGATCATTATGCATCATCCCGACACGTATTCCATTTTGAATCAACATCCGTTTCTTATTTATTTATCTCTTTTCTTTCTTTTTCTTCTCTCTCTTTTTTTTTGGTCATTTTCTAAAAGGGTGGTTGGACCCGTTCAAGGGTTGCCTACGTATCCCACCTAATGGCGAGAATCAAACCTGCGTAGTTCGGTCAGATTATTTGACCAATTATATTAACATCAAAGTTATTTCCTATTTTTTTTCAGACTTTCTAACAACTCTTTTGTCAATCTCTCTCTCTTTTTCTTTTTCTATTTCTCAGGAATTTTGTTGGTCCGCATAACGATCGAAGATAATTAAAAATGCAACATATAATATGCTCGATCTTCAATTACCGGGTCACCTGTCCTACACGGACCCAACCCCTGTGTTGAGTCCCCTAAGTCAGTTATGATGCAAATAATCATCCTAGACCTATGTTCAATATCTTATAGTTTTCATAAAGTGCTAAACTGTGTACCCGAGTTGACAACTCGGATCGAGGAGGGGGCTACGTACCGGTGACCCGCGGGGTCAATCAGCTTTGTAACTTATCCGGCCTCTATTTCTTATCTTGGGTATGACTTAACAGAAAGGGGAGTCTCAACCAGTAAGCACATCCCTGGAGGTGAAGAAGAGAAAGGTTTTCAGCATAATTTATACATACAATCCATATATATCAAAGCGGTAAAACACGTAGCATGTTGTTCAAAGCATATAAATAACATCGAGTACGGCAATTCTAAGGAGCTCGAATTCTTAAACCCTAAAATCGAAGTTCTGGGTTGCCATCCCCAGCAGAGTCATCAGAGCTGTCACACCACCCTTTTATACCCTTTTTAAAGTCCCCGATTAAGAGAATAGGGTATACCTCAATGTTCAAATACTCGGGAAGGATATAATAACAAAGAGGAATGAGCTTTCCAAATAAAGGACAATCGGTCCGGGATTTTGTTTAATTTTCAGAGTCACCACTTGAGAAGATAATGGTGTCCCAATTTACCGGTAAATCCCGAATCCGAGGAAATTGACTCTGTAATACAGTCCACAAAACTAGAAACCTGGATAAGAAATTCTGTTAACCCGGGAGAAGGTGTTAGGCACTCCCAGATTCTGCGGTTTTAGCACGGTCGCTCAACTGTCATTCTCGGTGTTATGTGACTTATTATATGCCTTTTAACAATGTGTACATGTTTCAAGCTTTCATTTTTATGAATTGCGACGTTGCGAAAATGTATTTCGAGTCACACCGCAACCAGTATGCCTGTAACCTTTAATACATTTCGGCTTCGCCGGGATATACGATTTGAGTCGCACCAGGTGCACACTCGTATTAAGGAAGGTATATTTATTAAATCATGCCTAATTCGTCTAACGGCTTCTTAATCTTTGGGAAAATTTGTGGAATTTGCTATCAACCTTCCCGAATCTATTATATATCATTATTTGTTTATATGGGGCCCCGCTATTTTTATTTCCGTGCGAGGCTCATCCACTCGATTTTATAGTCCAAACTTATCGTATAACTATATTTTCTATCTTTTGTTTTTTCCTTAATCTTTCAATATTATCGCAATTCCAGAACACAAATCCAGGCCTTAATCGTTTTATTAATAATGGGCCTGGACTCTTGGGCTTGCCTTAAGCAGACTAACCTGTGTATCTGGGTTTCAGAAACCCAGATCATGCTGAGCTCTTTACTCAGAAGCCCAATAAACATCCGAATCAGATCCAGGCCTGCGTTATTCATTAGGCCCAGACCAAACGAGATAACAAAGAAAAAACAGAACTGAAAACTCAAAATATATACAGTACTTGAAATCAAAGAGAATAAATTTCAAATTGTTTATTTATAAAGAGAAACAACTGTACATAACTAATAGTACCAATTCCAAATCAAAAACTATCTAATAGGCATAAGATCTAATTAACAAGCTGCTTTTTTGTTTTGTTTTTCAATAACTAATTTAGCTACTGATCCAAGTTATTTACCATCTAAACAGCAGAATATTATCTAATAATGTACGACGAGATTAATACTAAATGATTCGTTGACGTATAACTCATTGCAAATGCTAATTAAATTTTATCACTTAGTTTATTATGAGACTGGTTCGTTTGATATTATAATAATCATTCTTAACTAAGCTACTGCTTCATTTTTGTTGTTATAGCCGCTATTAAACTTGTTTAAATCTAACAACATGTATCAAATTAAACTATCTACTATGGGTTGATTGAAATCATTGTTACGAATCTAGTGTTATAGGCCTTATTTCGAGATTAATTGGACTAATTTTACTGTTAGCCTATTTTAACTAAGTGATTTTAATCACTACCACTACATTATCTCTACTTGCTACACTTATTACATTGCTTCATTCGTTCGTGCTTCTCACGAGCTACATATATATACAATATCTACTAATGAATTACAAATTCAACTATCTAACTAGATGTAAAATAGAAACATAAATGACAAAGAGATTTTAAGCTTGAGCCAAGCTCTTCATTCCATTAAATGATTTCAAATTACATGGCTCGAACAGAGATATGTACATGATTCAGCAAAAGAAATCCAATGTTTCTAAGGGAGGTAGCAGGTACAGCAGTTAAAATCACCACAGGCAATGCAATAGTAGATAGAGTGAATCCCAGCAAGCAATTGAATCTCAACACAACAGCCAAGCAAATACTCAACGAAATAAGCAAAAGAGACCCAATAGAAACAGGAAATCCACCACAGCTCTAAGTATAAACCTCAATTAGAAGACCCAGGCAGCTTTAACTACGATGCTATGTATGAATTTTTCTAAAATTTTGATCTCTAAACTTCAGCCCTTAAACAGGTTCAAATGGGGGTATTTATAGGTGATATATGGTGAAAATTTTGGGGGGAAAAGCTGGAGAATAATTCTAGTTCCCTCCCCTCATTTTTATGACTTTTTACACTTTAATCCCCATTTTCTGTTATGAAATGCCTTCCAGCATGTGCTGGAAGGTTCTATTTGATTCCTTTTTGGGGCTTTTACTAGTGTGCCCCTACTTGTTAGAGTTATTTACTAAGTTATCTTTTATTTAGGACCATTGTGCCCTTAGTTTTATGCAATATTGCAGTAATCATATGCCTAAATGTCTTTAATGTCCCTATAGGTTCTATTAAATCCACACTTATGCCATTTTCTATTCCTTATATGCCCTTAAGGGAATTCATTATTTACCTGACCATGTCCAGGTTAGGGTTATACTATCTTCAGCTATTATTTAATTCCTGGCCACTTCTAGTGAGTCTTTTAAGACTTAGCCAGGTCTATACCTCAATTCTAACCCCTTTTTGTTTCATTTTCTGTAATTAAAGCCAATTTGCAGGACTAACCTGCTTAATTATTCAAATCTATATTATTTAAGGCATGGCCAGCCCAAAGTTTGGACTTAGCCTTGCAATTTAGGCCAAACAGTGAACACAGGCTGACTAAGACTTTGCAAGTCTAGCCAACTAGTGAACACATGCCAATTGAGACCTTACAAGTCTAGCCTATTAGACTTAAGTCAGTTTATTACACACTTAGGCTGTTTAACACTTAGCCAGTGTTTTCAAAATTATCAGAGTTGGTCAGTTACAAGACTGACCACTCTTTGTTACTTATTTCAGTTGTGACCTCCTTTGTATTGTTTTCAATTATAACATTTTTTTTGTAGTTTTCAATTTTAACCATTTTTAAACTATTTAAAGCATGTTTTTAGTTTTGACCACTTTTCAGATTACTACACTACTGCAGCTATAACTAATTTCACCTAAGCATACTAGGTATTAATAGTAATCAGCTAACACAGAATTGTTGCAAACATAGCCCTTTTCATACCAAATTGCATATATAGCCATGAAATCAGAGTTATTTGTCATTTAACCAAAACTCAGAGAAGAGATTGAATATTGTTGAATTTCAATCAAAAGACTTATAATTCCAGATTCCATAACACAGTATATCAATTGAACATAAAGCAGGCATAGTCAGAGCTTTTCTCATGTCAAAAGACCACTGAAAACCCTAATCATGCTCACATGTACTTGACTAAGCATAGACTTCAAAAGAAGACATGGTTTAAACAGAGAAACATGATAAAACGGAGATTTTTTAGAAGATAAAGAGCATGTAGTGATTCATGCGACTAAGGAAGAGAATCTAGACAGAAGACATGCTAACAAACATGAAGATGAAGAAGAGGCAAACAAAGAAGACATGACTTAACAGAGAAACATAAATAAACATGGATATTTCAGAGAAAATAGGTCTAATCTATCATGCAATGGCTTAACACCTAATAGAAGAAAAATCTAAATAGAAATCACACTAAAGATGTAAGAAGGATAAAGAAGCAAGCAAAGAAGATGAAAAATCATGAAAAATCATAAAATGCAGGCAAAAAGAGAGGAGGGGACTTATCTTTCAGGATTTGTCTTCTGAGCTTCCTCGTATCTCTTTCTTTCTTCTTTCTTTTCTTTTCTTCTTTTTTTTCCAGTTTTCTTTCCCTTTTCTTATTTTTTCCGGTTTTCTTCTTTTTTAGATCTAAGACTTCAGATTTGAAGTCTTTTTATTAAGGGATGGGTTTTAGGGGTAAAATACGAGATCTTTGGTGTGGGATTTGTTTAAGTCGGCCGGAATTAGGGTTCCGGCGACTTATTTTTCGAGATTCGAAGAGCTCGGAGAAGATTCGAAGGGAGAGGGTTACATGGGGTAAAAGATTACGATAAGGTGGTTCAAGGGTGTTAGTTTGAAGATCAGTGGCAAAGGTGGTGGTCACCGGAGAAGAACTCCGGTGACCGGATTTTCAAGAAACTTGGGGTTTTTCATGTTTTTCTAGGTTTTCATGGAGGTTTGGGGTAGAGGAGTAAGAGGAGAGTGGTTTGAGGTTTTGAAATGGCCGAAGACTGCCATGAACGGCGGACAGTCTCCATGGCCAGCATGAAGGAGGTGGGAGGACGAAGAAGAAAACAGGGGCGGCTAGGGTTAAGAGTTGAACATAATGGCCGATCTCTAAGAGACCAAAGCCTTTTATACACGGGCCATTTGATGAATCTCTGGCCGTTGGATCAAGTGAGATCGACGGCCAGGATTAATTCTCCCTAAACGGTGTACTTTCAATTAAGATGGGAGATTAGCTCACACCCATTGGATTTAAAAACATGGACGACTCAAATGTGATCTTGGAATTTATTTAATTAATCAATTTCAGTTAAAATCTCAGCCGTTGGATTTGGTGTTATGAACAGCTGAGATTATTTCAATTCAAATGATTTGGACCGGGTCTTTGAGAATACTTTGGGCTAGTGCATCTGGGCTAGCATTTGGCCCAATTTTTATTTCTTTGTATTTTTCTTTGTATTTTCCTTTGTATTTTAATTATTTTTTTGGTATTTTCTTATTTGTATTTAATTTTTCTTTTTGTATTATTTTCAATTATTCAATTTCCTACTTCCTCTAATTTTCTGATATGTTTTGTCATTTTTCTACTATTCTTTCCTTAATTTCCGTTATTATTACCTTTTTTTGTTAATTTTATTTTTAATTACTTAAATTAAAATACTTGTGTTTAACCTATTCTTTAATTTTCCAATTTTAATCTCTAATTGTTCAATCATACAAATGCATCCTATTTCAATTAAAATAAATAATTGCACCCAAAAATAGTATTTATTTTAATTTTGGAATCTATTGCTTAGGGAAAAATCACGTGCTCACACGTTCATATTCTTCCAAGAATGAATATGTATTCATAAATAAGATGGTGTCACATTTACATCATAAATGGACCATATTCATCTATATGTGCTTTATAAAATTTCATGTCAAATCGATGACAAATACTACTCTCACAGAGTGAAGGATTATTTTGAGAACCCTTATTATTCTCATTATTGATGTGCCGGAGAATTTCGGCATATTTCAACACTAATTGCTTGGATTCTAGCTTGTTTTAATGAAATTATAACTAATACTTATGTAGATTTGTGTAATCTTACAGTGTGAAAGGAAGGGAGGACCAAGGATATGAAAATGTGAGCAAAAAGAGAGGGAAAGAGCAAAATAGGACTCAAATGCAAATCTGCGGCGGATCTACGGTCGCATATCACACATGCGGACCGCAGATTGGATCTCCAAATCGCAGAGAATTACATAGTCTCTAGCTAAAATCGATGACAAGAATGCGGTACAATCTGCGATCGTAGAACAGATATGCGGACTGCAGATGTACCGCAAATTGAACAAGAAGAAGACTCAGTGCCAGAATGCGACGCAAATCTGCGATCGCATAACACATCTGCAGACCAGAAAATGGAACTGCAATGAAGAACTGGGCACCAGGGTTTTGATCTGCGATGGAATTGCTGAAGAATGCGGACCGCAGAACTGATCTTCGGTCGCAAACGTGAATTGGAAGGGGAAATTTTGTCCTTATCTTTCCCGAAATTGGTCTCCCTATAAATATTTGTAGGCATTTTTGTGAGCCGTATCTCGTCTATTTTTATACTACATTCCAAGACACTAATATTGGATCTCTTTTGGAAGCTTTTAGGGTGAAAGATTTTCTCCTTTGTAAGCATTTATGAATTTCATTACTCTTTGTGTTTTGTATTTCAGTATGTGTAGCTAATTCTAAATACTAAGGTTGTGAACCCTAGATGGGTGTTATGTTATATTTAATATATCTATAATGGTTGGTTGATATCTATTTACCTCTTACTCTTCTTTTACTGTTAATGGTTGCAAACATTAACACAAGCCATTAAATTCTTGCTTTACTTGGAAAAGTGGGTTAGAATTTGGTAGAAGTAAATAGCAAAAGCTCAAGACCTTACACCTTGTTTAATAAAATTGCTTAGGGATAAGTGGGTTTTATTTGGAATATATTGATGGTTAGGAATTACAACTCTTGTATATTTGGGAAAATTTAGAAGAGGAAATACTACTCAATTATTGGGAAATATTGGGTTGTTGCTTGAACACCAGTTGCATATTAAGAATCAACCATTAGAAATATATCATATTGACTCCATTAGAATTACACTTCATTTAAAGGGCCACAACCTTGGTTTAACAAATTTCATTTATTACCATATCAATAATTCCAATAGTTACTTCCAAATCAACTGTTTTCCATACTCTTTATATTATTACTTTCCACATATGTTACTGTTAACTGGGTAGAATTACGAACTCAGTCAGGTACCACACTAAATTAAATAACAGTTTCACACCTATTCCTTGTGGGATTCGACCCCAACCTTGTTGGATTATTATATTTGACACCGATCGCCTTACACAAATTATTAACGTGTAATTTGAGCGTACCAAATTTTAGCGTCGTTGCCGGGGAATACGGTTTTGAAATTACTTATTAGCATGCGCTTTACTGTGTATCTAATTCTATTCTATCACACTTTGCTTGTTTTGCTTGGTGTTGATTATGTCTGAATCTGGGGATGACGTTGAGATGAAGTTGGAAAACAACCCCTTTGCAGACATCGACGAGTACATTGATGATAGTAATCCTATTGTACCTCCGGAGGTTGGTGCTGCGACATTTAAAGTGGAACATGAGTTAATCCTTATGCTTAAAGCAGAGGGGTTCTTTAGAAATTCCATCGACGATGATCCTACACAGCACCTTAGATACTTTCTGGGTGTGCCATGCACAAACAGAACAATGTGTCTAAAGATGCTCTGAGATTTAGATGCTTCAAGTATTCTCTTGCTAGGAATGCAAGGAAGTGGCTCCAGAATCTACCAACCAATTCTATTCATTCTGGGCCCGAACTTGTCTGGCCATTTTTATCCAAATGGTTTCCGCAAAGCAAACAATCTGAGCTGCGGGATAAAATTTTCTTCTTCAAGCAAATACCGGGGGAGCAATTGCATGAAGCATGGGACCACTTCAGATTATATTTGGTGAGACCCCCAAACCATGGTTTTCCGGACACTATGTTGTTGGGAAAATTCTACATGGGTTTGAATCATATGAACCAAGCTATTGCGAAGAATGCAGCGGATGGGTCATTCATGGACAAAACATTTGCAAGGGTGACGCAAATTCTCGACAAGATGGCAAAACTTGAACTACACACCGTCACAGAGCAAGAGCTTCTTGCTATTATCTATGCCTTTGAGAAGTTTTGAGCTTATTTATTAGGGAGCAAGGTGGTGGTATTCATGGATCATGTGGCTCTCCGCTACCTCATGGAAAAGAAGAATGCAAAGCCTCGGTTAATTCGATGGATTCTATTATTTGACTTTGAAGTCAAGGACCGAAAGGGAACTCAAAACCAATTGGCGGACCATTTGTCAAGACTTGAGGAAGTACGGAGACCAAAGGAAGAGCTTGGAATCAACGATGCCTTTCCGGATGAGCATATTTTGGCACTCTCAAATACGTTTGCTCCATGGTATGCCGACATTGCTAATTACTTGGTGAGTGACCTTATTACGGAATGATTGGAGACTTATCAAAGGAAGAAGTTCTTGAGAGATTGTCGGAAAAATTATTGGGAGGAGCCCTATTTGTTTCGTGTGTATGCCGACAATATCATTAGAAGGTGCATCCCAGAAGAAGAGATCATGCCAATTCTCAAAGTGTGCCATGACTCTCCGGTTGGGGGACATCATGGAGGAAATCGGACGGCGGCTAAAGTTCTCGAATGTGGTTATTATTGGCCTTCCATCTACCATGATTCCAATCAAATGGTCAAGGCTTATGATCAATGTCAATGACAAAGTTCTATTTCAAAGAAGTATAAAATGCCGATGCACTTTGTGATGGAGATTGAAATCTTTAATATGTGGGGGATCGACTTCATGGATCCCTTTGTGAGCTCTTATGGAATGAAATACATCTTGGTGACAGTATACTACGTTTCCAAATAGGTTGAAGCCGTTTCCTTACCAAACAATGAGGTGAGGAGTGTGACCGCATTTTTGAAGAAGAACATATTCACTCGGTTTGGCACCCCTAGAGCTATTCTTAGTGATGGCAGATCACACTTTTGCAATAAAGCTTTTGCGGGATTACTTGAAAAGTATGGTGTCAAACACAAGGTGGCCAGACCGTGTCATCCGCAATCGAGTGGTCAAGGGGAGGTTTCCAACCGAGAGATCAATAATATTCTAGCAAATACTGTGAATGCAAATAGGACTGACTGGTCAAGAAGGCTAGATGATGCATTGTGGGCGTACCGCACGGCCTACAAAACTCCTATTGGTACTTCTCCTTACGGCTCATCTCTGGTAAAGCATGTCATCTACCCGTTGAGTTAGAACACAAAGCCATGTGGGCATTGAAGAAGTTGAATCTGGAATGGGCTAAGGCTGCGAACTTGAGGTTAACGCAACAAAATAAACTGGAAGAATTCTGGTTCCATTCTTATGAGAGCGCGGCTGTGTACAAAGAGCGGATGAAGTTTGTCCACGACAAAAAGATCTTGAAGAGAGAGTTCAAGGCAGGTGAAATGATCTTGCTCTTTAACTCAAGGCTAAACTTGTTTCTGGGTAAACTTAAATCGAAATGGTCTGGCCCCTTTAAAGTGGTAAATGTCTCCCCATATGGAGCGGTGGAACTAGAATCAACATAAGGGTCCCGGACATTCAAAGTAAATGGCCAACGCATCAAGCATTATTTGGGCATTGATGGTGAAAAGGATTTGGTGGAACAGATGGCTCTGAAAGATGGTCCTTGCCCGACTACTGAGTGAAATTGAAAGGGCATAAGCCCCATTGTGCCGCGACGTTAAATCAAGCGCTTCATGGGAGGCAACCCATAGGTGGTAACATCCTTTTTCTCATTGTATATTTTATTTATA
This sequence comes from Nicotiana noctiflora, assembly GCA_032618575.1. Taxonomy (NCBI): domain Eukaryota; kingdom Viridiplantae; phylum Streptophyta; class Magnoliopsida; order Solanales; family Solanaceae; genus Nicotiana; species Nicotiana noctiflora. Next base: position 223,722 of record JASVEL010001680.1, read on the forward strand.
TTTTTTTCGCTTGTATTTAAAACCTCTGTGGAGTGCAGGAAGCCCTAAAGATCTCAGCACTTGGTAGAAAAATGCATGAAAAATGAAGGAATAGCAAAGTGTGAAAAATGCTGTAGAAATGCGGTCGCAGAACTTATCTGCGATCCGCAGATTCACCGCAGATCGTAATAGAAGAGTCCTAAAAAAAGGCAGCTTGAATGCGGTGATCGTATGTATTATGCGGTCTGCAGGTTCATTCTGTGACCGCATAATTCATCGCATTTTGGCTTCCTTAGTTTCTTTCACGTGCCAATTTGCAAAGCACATGTGCGATCGCATAATGTGCTATGCGATGCTTGTTCCATCGTAGATAGCACCACATTTTTTACCAGGTACGTATCCTACAATATTTAATAGAACAAAACGGAGGAAAAATAAAAGAGTATAATAGAAAAAAAAGGCAAGGACGACGGATCAAACCCAAGAAAACAACGATCACAAAGATCAATTGCTGACATTTTCTTGCACAAAATCTGGTATGCGAAACTCATCCTCTCTTTTCCTTTAAGATTTTTGTTTTTTTTTTAGGTGTGTAACGGTTGGTCTAAATTGGGTGGTATATTGATTCTAGGTTGAAAATGTTACATTTTGGGCTAAGCATGATATGGGGACTATGATTGAACAAAAACAGGGTAGCCATTGTTAGAAATTAGGGTTTATCACTGAGCACGACATGTTATCGCATTTTGGTCGGACCTAAACCTAGGTCATTTGGAGAAGATGATGTATGCGGTCATTATGCGATCGCAGACTTATTATGCTGACCGTATATCGCCTCATTCGGTGTTTGAGACTATTTGTAAAAAATGCGATAACGAATGCGATTGCAGAATTGATCTATGGTCCGCATATCATTCGCATATGGTAACAGAACATCTGCAAGATTTGAATTTTCGTGTGTTCATTCTGCAACGACTCTGCGGTTTGCATATCAGTTCTGCGATCGCATATGTGCATCGCGAATTGGTCAGCTTGTAAGATATGTAATTCTACAGTGAGTCTGCGGTCTGCAGATCAGTTCTGTGACCGTAGAATGGATCGCAGAATAACTTATTTTTTGTAAACTCTATAATTCTCCTCCCAATCACTTGATATGATATTCTATCCTTTTCCAGATATGGCTCCCTGACAAAAATGACTAGCAAGAAAGCCTCCTCACGCGAAGAGACAGAAAGTTGAACATGCACAACCACCACCTTCCCAACCTGAGGAGGAAGACCTTCGCCCTGAAGTTGATATACATGCGAAGGCTAGGAGAAATCAATAGGCTGAAGGGGCTGAATACCTTCTCGGCTAGGGAGTTGAGGGATCAAGAGAAAAGTATAAAGCTTGGCTCGACCGCAGGACCATGCTACCTGAGAAACAATTGAGCTTAAATGGTCTAGCAGAGAAGTACCCGCACATCCTCGCTAACATCAAGCGGAGGAAATGGCTAGCTTTCACTAAACCTCCTGCTGCATACAATGAGTCAATGGTGTGCAAGTTCTATGCATCCTACGGGGCATCTAGAACCAAACTCCACAAATGTCAACGGATGTATCTTGAGAAGGTAGAAGTTTGGGGCGTTATAGTCAAATGCAGTGCCAAAGCCATAAACATAAGACTTGTCCCAGACTGGGAACGCGACACAACAACTGAGGAGTATAACAGCAAGTTAGCAAACAAAGAGGGTGAGCGAGGCTGGATTGCCTCCGTCATTGCTAGCGGGACTCCTGCTTGGATACAACCGGAGCACAAAATATATAAGGAGAACTTCTCAAGGGAGGGACGATACTGGCTTGCATTCCTTGCATCCAGATTGATTCCTACACAGAATGGAACAGAGATTGTTATCGAGAAGGCTATCATGGTAGCTTGCATAATGCACGGCATAAAGATCAACGTCGGCTCCATAATATTTCAAGAAATGGGTAAGCGGACAATGTAAGATGCTACATCTCTTCCCTTCCCAGCATTAATCACTGCACTTTGCCAAGCTGCCAATGTCCCAGTGGATATCAGGAGGGATAAAATGGTTACGGAGGCAGGCGTCATTGATATCAACCATCTTGGTGACGCGGTGGTTCCTCCAGTGGTTGTAATACAGGAGGACTTTCCTTCACCCCAGCCCTCCACTGTTCCGCAGGCCGATGCTACAGAGGACTCTGTTCTACTGGTTGTCCCTATTGTTACTTCTACTTCAGCTCGACCCACTACTGTTCAGGCCTCACCTGCTGCTCCGGCAATCTCGAAGCTAGGAATATTGGCCCAACAAGCTAATGCAAAAGTTGACCAGCTTCTGAAGAATTTGCCTAATTTAATTAAGCAAGCCCTCCCTCCGATGTAAGCAGCCGTGACGGATATTCAACAAAAGCAATCACAGTATGCGGAACGACTAGCAGGCATTGAGTTGCGGGTGGAGAAACTGGAAAGAGGTGAGGTGAGTGACCTGAATGACCTCAAGAAGGAGGTTGCTTCTATGAAGGTCAAATTCTAGAAGATGCAAAATTTGGAGTTCGTTCTTTCATCCCTCCTTCCCTCGGAAGGTGATCAAGGAACAGGCCTAGCTCCGGACTTGGGGTTCGACTTCATAAATCTGATGATGGATATTGTGGTTCCTCCTCCGGTTTCCCCTCATACCACAGCTTCTACTAGTCATGTTGACATAACCTCTGATGAGGAGACTAGTGGGTCGGACAACTCGGCGGATGAGGAAGACGATGAAGAAGACAGCTCAAATTTTTCCAGTGATGAGACCCCTCAAGTTGAAGACAAGGGGAAGGCGATCACTGATGAGGTTGACGATGCCTCTGCTGATGAGGAAGAGAGGACACTGGTGAAGATCGCCTGGAGAGATCTTTGGTCGATAGAGGAGGACCTACAGCAGTCCCATCTACAGAGGGTGCCTCCAGTAGCTCTCATGTGCCAGCCGATAATAGTGTCCCTCTCGCACCAGTCCCACCTGTATAGCCAGTTCCCTCGCCCACCACGGAGCAGCCACCAGGACAGGATATCACACTCCCGAGGGAGCCAGAGCTAGTCCCCACAGCCATATTAGAGGGTGATCCCTCCCCAACTCAGCTAGCTACCGACTCCCAGAGCACTTAGTGTGCCTCAGGGAGCTTCCCCTAAAACTCTACCTTTTTTATGCATTGAGGTCAATGCATCTTTTTAAGTTGGGGTAGCCAATGTAGAATTGTATTATTTTTGTTATATAGAGATAGAAACTCATGTACTTATGCGTATCATGCCTTTGTGAACATTAAAATGATGTTGGTGTATATGAATGATATCATGATGCTGTTTTGAATTTCTGTTGCTGAGTTTATGTCTGTTTATAGCAGTTGTGAATCAAATCCCCTTGGTTTTTTCTTCTTCTGGTTCTTTTCCAAGGGTGTAATAGTAGAATCAGAATCTTAGGTATAAATAATTATGACCATGTTTAGTTTAGTTGCCTAGTATCAAGCATGTACATAGCGCACATCCTCCGATAGTCATTTAGTTCGACTTTTCTCAGTGATAGATAGATTGACGACTGTCTTAAGAACTTGTCTCTATGACCAATTCTGTGAATCTGAGGATCGCTCTGTGATTCTATGGCAACTCATAATTACAATTGTGATTGTGATTAAAGCCTTGAGTTGCAAAATGGTTGCTTGAAAGTGCCAAATAATGTGAATGAAGAAGTTCATATACAATGTGAGTGTGAGCTTCCTATTGTGTATAATTCTTGTGTTACTTCTATCATCTAGAACTTGCCCAGTTGGTTTTTCATGCTAATAACACTATATTCGGTTGGAGGAATGATCTAAGGTATTCTTTGCTTTGAGTTGTAAAACCTCCTTTAGCCTTTCAAGCCTACCTTTGCGCAACTAATACCACTAGCGCCCAATTTGAGCCTTTAAACCTTTCCTTCGCCAACTCATTACAAACCTTTCCCCATTTGAAAAATAATCCCCAATCCGTCCCTCTTTGAACATTGAGAATAAGATTAAAATCCTAAGTTGGGGGTAAGGTCAAAGTGGAAGATCGTTAAGGTAATTGGTGAATTTAGGGCAACATGCTTCATTTGTGTAATTGTTCAAGCTTCTCCTGAAATATATATAATGCTTATGTATACAAAAATTGGGAGTCTTGAACAACGATGAAAAAGTATGTAAGGTAACTCTGCACCGAAGGCTAGATGAAAGCAATATTATGTGGATTTAAAAAGGAGTGAAAAAGAGTGGTAAAAATGCGATTAGTGTTCAAAGAGGGTGAAGTTACTTGTACCCAAATGTTGATCTAACCCATCCCTCAACCTACATTACAAACCAAAAAGCCCTTATGAGATTTTCAAACTGAACGTTTGTGAATAAGTTGTGAATTAAAATAAGGGCAGGCCTATGGTATGACATGTTGTAGCACTTGAAGTTCATTCTGAGAGTGAGTGTGTTTGTCAATGTTCCCTCTTTTTAGTCATTGTCAATGTTTTGGTTCTAGGATTTTCTTTCTAGTGAGGGTATATGAACTGTGGAGTTGAACTGAACTGGAGTTTTTTCTGAGTCAAATGAAATTGCACTCAGCTAAGAGTAACATCTTGTCACAGTGTTGAGGCTCAGAATTCACATGATTGATTAGTTTTCTTCGTACATATTCTTAATCTAGGAAGCATAAAGCAATTGTAAATACATGTTTGATGAACTAGAAGTAAACACCATCCTGAGTCACTATTGTTATTCGTGAATAGAGTTTAGATTAGGCTAAATACGTTTGGCTTGCTTGAGGACAAGCAAGAGCTTAAGTTGGGGGTGTTGATGTGCCGGAGAATTTTGCCATATTTCAACACTAATTGTTTGGATTCTAGCTTGTTTTATTGTAATTATAACTAATACTTATGTAGATTTGTGTACTCTTATAGTGTGAAAGGAATGGAGGACCAAGGATATAAAATTAGTGAACAAAAAGAGAGGAAAAGAGCAAAATAGGACTCAAATGCAAATCTGCGGCGGATCTGCGGTCGCATATCACACATGCTGATCGTAGAATGGATCTCCAAATCACAGAGCATTACAAAGTCTCTAGCTAAAATCGTTGACAAGAATGCAGTACAATCTGCGATTGCAGAACAGATATGCGGACCGTAGATGTACCGCAAATCGAACAAGAAGAAGACTTAGTTCCAGAACGCGATGCAAATCTGCGATCGCATAACACAACTGCGGACCGCAGAATGGAACTACAATGAAGAACTGGGCACTAGGGTTTCGATCTGCGATGGAATTGCTGAAGAATGCGGACCGCAGAACTGTTCTGCGACAGATCTGCGGTCGCAAACGTGATCTGGAAGGGGCAATTTTGTCCTAATCTTTCCCGAAATTGGTCTCCCTATAAATAGTTTGTAGGCATTTTTGTGAGCCGCATCTCATCTATTTTTACACAACATTCCAAGACACTAATATTGGATCTCTTTCGGAAGCTTTTAGGGTGAAAGATTTTCTCCTTTGTAAGCATTTATGAATTTCATTACTCTTTGTGTTTTGTATTTCAGTATGTGTTGTTAATTCTAAATACTAAGGTTGTGAACCCTAGATGGGTGTTATGTTAATGGTTGTTTGATATTTAATATATGTATAATGGTTGGTTGATATCTATTTACCTCTTATTCTTCATTTATTGTTAATGGTTGCAAACATTAACGCAAGCCATTAAATTCTCGCTTTACTTGGGAATGTGGGTTAGAATTTGGTAGAAGTAAATAGCAAAAGCTCAAGGCCTTACACCTTGTGTAATAAAATCGCTTAGGGGTAAGTGGGTTTTATTTGGCATATATTGATGGTTACGAATTACAACTCTTGTATATTTGGGAAAATTTAGAAGAGGAAATACTACTCAATTATTGGGAAATATTGGGTAGTTTCTTGAACACCGGTTGCATATTAAGAATCAACCATTAGAAATATATCATATTGACTCCATTAGATTTACACTTCATTTAAGGGGACACAACCTTGGTTTAATCAATTTCATTTATTACCATATCAATAATTCCAATAGTTACTTCCAAATCAACTGTTTTCCATACTCTTTATATTATTACTTTCCACATATGTTACTATTAGCTGGGTAGAATTAGGAACTCAATCAGGTACCACACTAAATTAAGTAACACTTTCACACATATTCCCTGTAGGATTCGACCCCAACCTTGTTGGGTTGTTATATTTGACACCGACCGCCTTACACAAATTATTAACGTGTAATTTGAGTGTATCAAATTTTGGCGCCGTTGCTGGGGAATACGGTTTTGAAATTACTTATTAGCCTGCACTTTACCGTGTATCTAATTCTATTCTATCACACTTTGCTTGTTTTGCTTGGTATTGATAGGAAAATATGTCTGAATCTAGGGATGACGTTGAGATGGAGTTGGAAAACAACCCCTTTGCAGACATCGACGAGTACATTGATGATAGTAATCCTATTGTACCTCCGGAGGTCGGTGTTGCAACATTTAAAGTGGAACATGGGTTAATTCTTATGCTTAAAGCAAAGGGGTTCTTTAGAAATTCCATCGACGATGATCCTACACAGCACCTTAGAAACTTTCTGGGGGTGTGTGCAATGCACAAACAGAACAATGTGTCTAAAGATGCTCTGAGATTGAGATGCTTCAAGTATTCTCTTGCTGGGGATGCAAGGAAGTGGCTCCAGAATCTACCACCCAATTCTATTTATTTTTGGCCCGAACTTGTCCGGGTATTTTTATCCAAATGGTTTCCGCAAAGCAAACAATCTGAGCTGCGGGATAATTCTATTTGCCCGCCGACTTTGTAATTCTTGATTGCACAGTTGATCAAGAAATCCCTATCATTTTGGGGAGACCATTTTTAGCCACTAGAAGAGCACTAATGGATTCGGAGCGGAATGAGATTAAATTTAGGGTGAATGATGAAGAGGTCACATTTCAAGCAAGCAAGGGTATGAAGTTGCCCCATGAGTATGAGAGCATTTCTATAATAGAGGATGCTAATGAGGTAGAAGATGCAGTAGAATTAAAAATGGAAGAGGAATGCCTTGGTGAGGCATTGGCGGCCATCTTGGTAAATTTTGATGGTGAAGACATGGAGGGGTACTTGGAGTCGGTAAATGCGTTGGAGGGTAGTGGGTCCTACACTTATACTCCAGCAAAAGTTTCTCTTGACTTGGAAAATCGAGCTACACCTCCTGCAAAGCCACCAATTATTAAGCCACCAAAATTAGAGCTCAAACCACTTCCTTCACACCTAAGGTATAAATTTCTTGGCTCCAGTGATATATTACCCGTAATTGTTTCTTCTTTGTTGAATGATGTGCAGGTGGAACAATTATTGGAAGTCTTGAAGGAGCACCGGCAAGCCATTGGGTGGACAATTGCGGACATACAAGGGATTCCCGTGGCCATTTGTGAGCACAAGATACAATTCGAGAATGACACAAAAAATAGTGTGGAGCACCAACAGAAATTGAATCCGTCAATGTAAGAGGTTGTGAAGAATGAAATCATCAAGTGGTTAGATTCCGGGGTTGTATACCCCATTACTGATAGTTCTTGGGTTAGTCCAGTGCAATATGTACCGAAGAAGGGAGCATGACCGTAATTGAAAATGACAAAAATGAGCTCATCCCAACAAGAACGGTTAGCGGTTGGAGGGTATGCATAGATTACCGAAAGCTAAATAGTGCAACTTGCAAGGACCATTTTCCTATGCCTTTTATTGATGAAATGCTTGATCGGCTAGTGGGCAAGTCATTCTAATGTTTTCTTGATGGGTACTCTGGCTACAACCAAATAAACATCGCATTGGAAGACTAAGAGAAAACAATGTTCACTTGACCCTATAGCACCTTTTCCTTTAGTCGAATGCCATTTGGGTTGTGCAATGCTCCAGCTACATTTCAAAGATGCATGATGTCCATTTTCTCCGACAAGGTAGAGGATTTTCTTGAGGTCTTCGTGGATGATTTCTCGGTTGTGGGTGACTCTTTTGAGCATTGTCTTAACAATCTTAGGAAAGTGCTAAAGAGATGCGAGGAAACAAATCTTGTGCTAAATTGGGAAAAATGTCACTTCATGGTAGATGAAGGTATCGTGTTGGGGCATAAGATTTCGAAGCATGGAATTGAGGTTGACCGGGCGAATGTTGAGATTATTTCAAAACTTCCTCCACCTACTTCAGTAAAAGGTGTTCGACGTTTCTTGGGACATGCTGGATTTTATAGGCGATTCATCAAGGACTTCTCCAAGATTTAAAGCCCCATGTGCAAGCTTCTGAAAAGGATGCAAAATTTGTGTTTGATGAAAAATGCCTAAAAGGATTTGATGAATTAAAGTTAAAGCTCACCACGTCACCTATTATTGTCACACCCGATTGGACTCTTCCTTTCAAACTCATGTGTGATGCTAGTGGTGTAGCTATTGGAGCAATGCTTGGGCAACGTCATAACAGATTTCTTCATGTAGTCTACTATGCAAATAAAACACTCGATGGCGCACAAATGAACTACACCGTCACAGAGCAAGAGCTTCTTGCTATTGTCTATGCCTTTGAGAAGTTTCGAGCTTATTTATTAGGGAGCAAGGTGGTGGTATTCACGGATCATGCAACTCTACGCTACCTCATGGCAAAGAAGGATGCAAAGCCTCGGTTAATTCGATGGGTTCCATTATTGCAAGAATTTGACTTTGAAGTCAAGGACCGAAAGGGAACTCAAAACCAAGTAGCAGACCATTTGTCAAGACTTGAGGAAGTAGGGAGACCAAAGGAAGAGATTGGAATCAACGACGCCTTTCCGGATGAGCACATTTTGGCACTCTCAAACAATTTTGCTCCATGGTATGCCGACATTGCTAATTACTTGGTGAGTGACCTTATTCCGGAAGGATTGGAGACTTATCAAAGGAAGAAGTTCTTGAGAGATTTTCGGCAATATTATTGGGAGGAGCCCTATTTGTTTCATGTGTGTGCCGACAATATTATTAGAAGGTGCATCCCAGAAGAAGAGATCATGCCAATTCTCAAAGTGTGCCATGACTCTCCATCTTCCTGTTCATACTCGTGGTGGATAGGCAAGCCAATTCACTCACCATCTTCCTGTTCATCCCATCATTTTTGTTCTCATATTTAATAGCAACAATAATACTCAAATTTTTAAATGCGTAAGTCTTTCGAATAAAAGATGAATAATAGTGTAATGTAGCTGACATAAATCCTCTACCCAAGATGTGGAGTCACAATCTCACGAACTACTAAGGAATAACTACACATAATGATCTAAAAGAAAATAAATAATAATCGTCTGTCTCGGAACAATGAGACCACAGTAATAATAAATGTAAATAGAGGAGACCCTGCGGACACCTGCAAGCTACGTCGGTCTCGGAAGTACGATAATCCCGCTAGTCTACTACTGCTGCTGCTTCTGCTCAAAACCTAGACCTGTGCAAAAACGCACAGAAGTGTATTATTAGCACAATCCGACCCCATGTGCTGGTAAGTGCCTGGCCTATCCCGGCGAAGTAGTGACAAGCCTAGGACCAGACACTCACATAAACCTGTGCAGTTCTATATATACGTATGTACCACAGAATAATAGAGATATTGAGTAACACAATTAACAAGGAGGTAACATGCTGGGGGAGCACAATCAGAAACACATAATTAATCAGCAAAGAAAAATCATAGTGTAGTAAAAACAGTTATCACAAAACAAGAAATTTAAATGGTTTCACGGCATCACCCTTCGTGCTTTTACTCTCATCCTCACCAAATAATCAAATAAAAGTGCACGGCATTACCCTTCGTGCTTTTACTCTCATCCTCACATCCATGGCACGGCATGATCCTTCGTGCATGGTTTAAATAACAACGGCACGGAATGTCCCTACGTGCATAAATAAAAAACATGGCACGGAATGATCCTTCGTGCATAAATTAAGTAACAACGGCACGGAATGTTCCTTCGTGCATAAACAATAAAACAAGGCACGGAATGATCCTTCGTGCATAAATTAAGTAACAACTGCACGAAATGTTCCTTTGTGAATAAACAGTAAAACAAGGCACGGAATGATCCTTCGTGCGAACATAAGTAGAAATGGCACGACATCACCCTTCGTTCATTATCACTCTTCCTCCCCCAAATAACAATCACAGTCAAGGGCAAAAGAATGAAACAATTAATATGAACCGTCCCGACAAGGGAAACAATAATCATAACAATATCTCGGCAAGGGAGCAACAACAACACAATAAGGTCCCAGCAAGGGAAACAATAATCAACCTTCACAACCCGGCAAGGGCTCAAGACCAAGACTTAAGAACATCCCACATTTAGTTACAACATATGTCAACAAACGACTCACGGTCATGCTAGACGCCAGTGTATAGATGCTCGTCACCACAGCCTATACACCGCCCTCAATCACATAGCAATTAGCACATTCAATCATATTCCCTGAAACTAGGATAGATCAAACACTTACCTCAAAGCCTTGAAGTCCAATTAACCTTTAACTATCGCTTTACCTCTAAATTCAACCTTCAACTCGCTCGAATCTAATCAAAATTGGTTCAATTACTTTAATAAATACTATATAAATTGGTTTGGATGCATAAAATGATTTTCTCAAAGTTTTACCCAAAATTTCCCAAAATGCCCCCGATCCCACGTGGTCAAAACTCGAGGTTCGGACCAAAATCTGGTTACCCATTCCCTCATGAGTTCAATTATATGATTTGTTTCGAAATCGGACCTCAAATCGAGGTCTAATTCCCCAATTTATGAAAAATCTAGCTTCTACCCAAAAACAACAATTTCAACTATAAAAACCTTTGATTTCTCATATAAAACATATTTAATGATGTTAGGAATTGAAAGAGTTGAGTAAAAATTGACTTACAAGTGATTTGAAGTGATATTGCTCTTGGAAAACGTGTGTGGTGTTTTGGGTTTTGAAAGAATGGTAAAAAAGGGTTTAAAAATCGTTGATGTATCAGATTGCATAGATGCGGATATGGGAATTGCGAACATATGTTTGCAATTGCGAACATGACATGTCTAGGCTGGGGAACTCGCATTTGCGAGAACATGTTCGCATTTGCGAACCTGTGCCTTGCCTGGCAGTATCGCATTTGCGATATTTATTTCGCATTTGCGAACTTAAGGTTTTTCTGAGTTGCTTCGCATTTGCGAGTCAAGGCCTTTCCTGGCCAACTTCGCATTTGCGAAGATTGGTTCGCATTTGCGAACCAAGGCCAGATCTGAGTCATATCGCAATTGCGAGTATTTCTTCGCAATTGCGAAGATATAAGCTGGGGGGAAATACCAGCTGTGTTCTTTTCAAAATCTGCTCTAACGGCCTGTCAAATCTTTACCCGAGCCCTCGGGCTCCAAACCAAACATGCACACAACCTCAAAAACATACCACGAACTTGCTCGCGCGATCAAATCGCCAATATAATATCGTTTTCATAAAATTAAGCCTCAAATTCATTATTTCTTCTTTTAAACTTCATAAACTTTCAAATTTGGAACTCATGGTTCAATACACATCAAACGACGTTCAAATTCCATCAAACTTTGCAGGAAGTACTTAAATAATATATAAGACTTGTACCGGGCGTCCGAACCAAAATTTGAGCTCGATACCATGGTCTTTTAATCAATTTTTATTTTCATTTTCATTAATAATTTCAACTAAACAATTTAACAGAAAAATTCATATCTTGGGCTCTAGGCCTCAGAATTCGACTTCGGACACATGCCCGAGTCCCATATTTTCCTACGGACCTTCCGGGACCATCCGATCTCGGGTTCGGGTTCGGGTTCGGGTTCGGGTCCAATTACTAAAAATGTTGACCGAAGTCAACTATATCAATATTAATATCAAATTTCTTCAAATTTTCCATAGAATTCACATATTCTAACACAAAATTATTCTGGCTACGTGCCCGGACTATGCACGTAAATCGTGGCAATATAAAATAAGGTTTTCGAGGCCTTGAAAGCGTGAAACAGATGAGGAAAACAGGTGATGACCCTTTGGGTCGTCACATTTTATAGACATAATGTAATTAAATCTAAAAGAGGCTAATATTGTAATTATATGCAATTTAGCCTTAAATACTAAATAAATTTGTAAAAATATTAAAAAATTATCTTAACTATATTTTAGTATAAATATGAGAGTCCGATAAATGAATCACTTAAAATTATAATTTTGGAAATAATTATTGAGCTTTTCTGAATAAAATAGGGTAATAAATTGCTTTAAAAATTTAAAAAATAATAAAATATTTGGACATACTTATATATGCATACATATGCTATTTTGAAAGCATTTTTCATATTAAAAAATATACAAAAAAAATTGGGTATCAACAATGTACATATTATAATTTATTCTACATAACTTTTTCTCAACTATTTATCGCGTCTCTCCCTCATGCTAGAAAAATTAACTTGTTTCGCCAACTTTGAGAACTCATCTTTGTGCGTTATGGTGTTAATCAAATTATAAACTGCACATCAATAATAATACGATGGAATTATTTGATTCCTGTCCCCGAACCACTTGTGTGGAGAGAATATAATATATTTTTGTATATAACGTATATCAAACTGATATACAAAATTTTGTTCTCATAAACAATTGTGCACTCAATAAATTCTTTGTCTAAACCAACTGTGATGTAAACCAATTTATCAAGATGAACTTCTTGAAGAATAAATCTGGAAATTATGCTCTAAATCAAATTATTGAGCAAGTTATCTCGCAAACACCATGTTGTGGGTTAAAAAATAATTGCGCATGTAACCATATCATAGATGCATCTTATATGGTATACATGATAGGTGAGTGGGGCCATATTCACCTTTGATATTTTCAGCATTCACGGGATTCAATCCCAATTTTAGTTGGTCTTTTAATTAATGAGAACAAGCAATGTAAGAGAATTCATACAAAAATTTCTAGTTCTATAACATTTACCCATGTGAATTCTCTATTATTTTTGCACATCATACTTCAATGGATATGGCTAAACCAATTATGCCAACTAAATAATGTATCAATATTGATAAACTTCATATTTACTCCATGACGTGTGAAATTATCAATAAACTCACATTTATTATGATATGAATTTTTATATTAATAAATATCTACTTTATTGTGGTATTATTTTATTTGTGTAGTACAAACTGGAGAAAAGCGGGTAGCTTTTCACATACATATTACCCAGCTACAAGTTGTAGTAATAGAAGATATTAAATCTTTCCTTAATTTATAGTCCCAATATAATTAATCGCTTTCGTGTATACTTTGGAAACTGAATAAGTTTCTTTGAGACTTACTACAACACAATACCTTATTGGTAATCAATTACGTTTCTCCAAAATAGCAATAATTGGCTCTTCCAGAGCTCTCAATTAATCTGGTACTACCACATATTAATCAACATCCATATGGTCTTTTAAGAAGAAAGTTATACCATTATGGTGGTCAAAATTATATGCAGTTCTGTTGCTTGCATTACCGCTGTATTTTAATAATCACAATGCTAAAATATTTTGGCGTACAATAGGTACGTGACCAATGACCATTCATGCCATAATAATGACATTATTTTCTTATATCATCTCAAATCTTCTTCTAGAGGTGAGTGTGATATATTCACTACCACTAGTACGTTTATATTCTTCCAAGAATGAATATTTATTCATAAATAAGATGGTGTCACATTTACATCATGAATGGACCATATTCATCTATATGTGCTTTATAAAATTTCATGTCAAATCGATGACAAATATTACTCTCACAGAGTGAAGGATTATTTTGAGAACCCTTATTATTCTCATTATCACAATGATGACAATTATAATTTCGCCTATTACCACATCCACATCCATTGATACCTTCACGATAATAATTTTATCTTCTTTTAGACTTATCACATAGTGCTATCAAATTCTCTTACGGAAATGAGAATGGAGTTGTAACGACCCGGCCGGTCGTTTTCTAATTTACGCCTTGATACCCAATTAACTACTTTCCTTAAGTTCATTTTTGCTATTTTGGTTTGTTGGGATATTCGGTTCTAGAATTCTGAGTGTTTTGGGACACTTAGTCCCTAAATGAGAGCTTTATAGTTAAAAAATGGCCCGTATTTGGAATATTGTTAGGATGACCTCAGAACAGAAATTTGATAGTTTTGTTAGCTCCGTTAGGTGATTTTGGAGTTGGGAGCATGTTCGGAATGTATTTTGGAGGTCCGTATCTCATTTAGGCTTGAAATGCCGAAGTTTAGAATTTTTAAAAATTTGGTAGATAGGTGAGATTTTAATCCAGGGGTCGGAATGGAATTTTAATAGTTCTAGTAGCTTTGTTAGATGATTTGGGATATTTCTACAAATTTTCAGGTCATCCGGACATCTTTTTGTCAGGTTTTTGATAGAATGTAGGTTTCGGAAATTTTGGGTGAAACTTAGGGTTGAATGTGCCATGATTTGATGATTCGTGTGTTTAAGGGTATCGTTTTTGGATTGGAACAAGTTCATATGATGATTTAGAGTGGATTGGTATTTTTGGTCGTCTCGGGGGCCTCGGGATAATTATGGAAGGTGAAACGGTAAAAATTTGGAAGTGTAGCAGGTCTGGTTTTATGTCTCCTGTTGACTTGGACCGTAGAAGCGAGTCCGCAAAAGCGGCGAAGGAAGTGCATGTGTGAGATTGTGTGGGGTCAGCTAAGTCCGCAGAAGCAGACCTATGTTCGCTTAAGCGAGCCCGCAAAAGCGGGAAGGCGCCTGTAGAAGCGATTGTGGTCGTTTGGTTATTTTACCTATTTTTGCGCCTTAGCTTTAATTTTAACAATGTAATTAGTTACTTGCAATGTTATTTAAACTATGTAATTGATTTGAATAGATTTGGTCCACTCGGAGTGGGATACTCATGGCAATGGCATTATTTCCTAGCAGTTTTGTACCGAGATTGAGGTACGTGGCTTGTCTAACCTTGTGTGGGGGATCTTCTCCCCTAGGATATATTATGTGTTGATTTAAATGCCTTGTACGCGAGGTGACGGGCGTGTACTTGCGCAAATTGTTGAAAACTCCATTTTACTTAAATTGTTCAATCAGTGTTATCTCTATTATTTGATTGGTTTAATTGCAAGATTATCATGTGTTAGCTAGGGAAGCATGATTAGGTAGGATTAACTTTCTAAATGCCTACTTGTCTTAATTGAATTTCCTCGAACATGTTGAGGCTGGATTAAATTGTTAATCGTAGTACTGTATTTCATTTCTTTCTGTGTATTCTCTTGTTGATTGTGTTTATGTTTTGTGGATTGCGGGTTCGATTCCCGGAGATCCGGTGCTCCTGATATAAGGCTGCAGGTTCAATTCCCGGAGATCCTGTGATACTGATATAAAGGACTGAGGGTTCAATTTTCGGAGATCCTGTGATACTGATATAAAGGACTGCGGGTTAAATTCCCGGAGATCCTGTGATACTGATATAAAGGACTACGGGTTCAATTCCCAGAGATCATGTGATACTGATATAAAGGACTGCGTGTTCAATTTCCGGAGATCCTGTGATACTGATATAAAGGACTGCGGGTTCAATTCCCGGAGATCCTGTGATACTTATATGAAGGGACTTGGGGTTTGATTTCCGAAGATCGTAGCCACTAATATAAAGGACTACGGGTTCAATACCCGGAGATCCTGTGATACTGATATGAATGGACTACGGGTTTGATTCATGGAGATCGTAGTCACTGATATAAAGGACTGTGGGTTCAATTCCTGGAGATCCTGTGCTATTTATTTTGTACTTGCTGGGTTAATTTTCTTTCTTAGCTTAATCGTAGATGACTTGTAGCTTCTATCTTATTTTTCTGTTATTTCGATTTTTCTCCTATTTACACTGTTCGATATATTATTATTATTATTCTCGGTAGGGCCCTGATCTTCCTCATCACTACTCCATCGAGGTTAGGCTTGGCACGTACACCGTGGTGTACTCATGCTACTCTTCTGCACACTTTTCGTTGTGCAGATCCATGTCCATCTAATCAGGCACACTACCGGTGATCGAGGTTCTACTGAGGAGACTCGAGGTATGCATTTGCTGCATCCCCAGATCAGAAGAGTCTCCTTCCGTTCTTTCCTAGTGGCATAAGATATTCCTTTTTGTTTCCGATTGTATAGATACTCTTGGTGGATAGAGCCACAGTTTTTACTATCTTAGCCTGTGTATGCCCGTGAGTTTCCAGGTCTTAGTGGTTATATATTTTAAAATTTTGGTAAAGTATATGTGCGGAGCGGCACCTATTACATTTTCTATGTCATTCCGCTATTATTTTTCTTGTTGTTCAGAAAAGCTGTAAATTCCGCATTGTGTTAGGCTTACCTAGTCGCGAAGACTGGGTGCCGTCATGACAGGTTCACGATTGGTGAACTAGGGTCATGACAAGTTGGTATTAGAGCTCTAGGTTCATGGGAGTCATGGGACACAGGCCGGTTATTTAGAGTCTCACTGATCGATACGGAGACGTCTGTACTTATCTATGAGGGGCTATGTAACTATTTAAGAAACTCTTCATTTCTTTTGAATTCCTTGTCGTGCGATATTTTGACACCAAATCTAAACTTCTGTCTTCTATTCTCTCACAGATGGTGAGGACACGTGCTACTCGCGAGGATCAGGCACCCGTGCCCCCTACTGCCGCCGCCAGAGGCCGGGGCTGGGGTAGAGGTCGAGGACGTACCCGAGGTGCAGCCACAGCACCCGCACGCACTGCCGCTCAGGCACCACCGGTGGATCAGGTTAGAGCGCAGGCACCTGGTAGACCTACTATAGCTACTTTGACTCCAGCACTCTAGGAGACTCTAGCTCAGTTTATGAGCATGTACACTACTCTATCTCAGGTGGAGTTGCTTCCTCTCGCTGCAGCCACATCTCAGGCCGGGGGAGGGGCCCAGACTCCCGCAGCCTGCACTCCTGAGCATCTAGTGCCCATGGAGCAGGTTCCAGAGGTTATTCCAATACCACCTGCCGCACCAGTACATCCCGGAGGTGGGTCAGCTACCTCCAAGGACGAGCACCGCAGGTGGAGAGGTTAAAGAAGTAGGATCCCCTAGCATTCCATAGTTTAGCTTCAGATGATGCCTTGGGATTTCTGGAGGAGTTTCATCGCATACTCCGTACTATGGGTATAGTGGAGTCCACTAGGGTTTCTTTTACTACTTTTTAGCTTCGAGGGGCTGCTCATGATTGGTGGCGCACATATGAGTTGGATAGTCCAGTCGAGTCTGCCTCACTGACTTGGACATAGTTTCCTGATATGTTTTTTAGGGAGTTTGTTCCCCAGAGCCTCAGAGATGCTTGGCGTGCGGAGTTTGAGTAGTTGCGCCAGGGCTCTATGACCGTATATGAGTGTGCCATTAGTTTCACTCGGTTAGCCAGTCATGCACCGGCTTCGGTCACCACGGTCCGGGAGAGAGTGCGGAGGTTTATCGACTGTCTTATTCTGCCTATCTGGTCCGGCATGGCTAGAGAGCTAGAGACGGATGTTCCGTATCAGCAGGTGATGAGTATTTCCAAACGAATTGAGGGTACGCTCGCTAGAGAGCGAGGTGAGAGGGAGGCCAAGAGGTCTCGTGAGTCGGGTCATTTCTCTGGTGCCCGTAGAGCAGCTGGTCGATTTGGCAGGGGTTATTCCGATCGTCCAGTTCATTTAGCATTGCCAGCAGCTGGTGGTACTCCAGCTCCTCCAGCACCTCAAGAGCCTTACTATGCTCCCCCCAGTTTCCAGTGCGCCTCCTGTGCGGGGTACCTCCAGGGGTCAGTCCAATAGGAGCGGGGCCAATCAGACATAGCCACTGTGTCTTCCCAAGGCTTGTTATGAGTGCAGGGATACTCGCCGTCTAGTTAGGGAGTGCCCCAGGCTTGGGAGGGGAGAGCTTCCGTAGTCTTTACAGCCTCAGCATGGTTCAAAAGGTCAGCAGGCCATCATTCCATCTCCAGCTACCACCTCACCTGCCCAGCCAGCCAAGAGCGGGGATCAGGATGATAGAGGCCACCCTCGAGCGAGGGGCCGGGCCAGATTTTTTGCTAATCCTGGTTGCGTCGCAGCTGTCGCCTCTGATTTTGTTATCACATGTATTATCTTGGTTAGTCACAGAGAGGCATCACATCTATTCGATCCTGGTTCTACTTTTTCATATGTGTCCTCTTATTTAGCTTCACATCTGGGCGTGCCTCGGGATTCTTTGAGTGCCCCCATTTATGTTTCTATTCCGGTGGGAGATTCTTTGGTTGTGGACCGTGTGTATCGGTCGTGTTTGGTAACTATCTGTGGTTTTAAGACCAGAGCTAATTTCTTATTGCTCGGTATGGTTGATTTAAATATTATTCTAGGCATGGACTGTTTGTCGCCCCATCATGCTATTCTTGATTGTCACGCCAAGACCGTGACGCTGGCTATGCCAGGCACTCCACGTATTGAGTGGAGTGGTACTCTAGATCACACCCCAACCATGTTATGTCCTTTTTCAAAGCTCAACGTATGGTTGAGAAGGAGTGTGCTGCTTATCTAGCTTATGTGAGGGACGTTAGTGCTGACACCCCTTCTATTGACTCGGTTCCACTGGTACAAGATTTCTCTGATGTGTTTCCAGCTGATCTCCCGGCATGCCACCCGATAGAGATATCAATTTTGGTATTGATTTGTTGCCGGGAACTCACCCCATTTCTATTCCTCCGTACCATACGGCTCCTCCTAAGTTGAAGGAGTTGAAGGATCAGTTACAGGAGTTGTTGGGTAAGGATTTCATTCGACCTAGTGTTTCGCCTTAGGGTGCTCCTGTGTTGTTTGTGAAGAAGAAGGACGGTTTTATGCGTATGTGTATTGACTATCGCCAGTTGAACAAAGTTACAGTGGAGAACTGGTATCCTTTGCCATGTATTGATGACTTATTTGATCAGCTACAGGGCGCAGGGTGTTCTTCAAGATTGATTTGCGCTCTGGTTATCATCAGCTAAACATTCGGGAGCTGGATATCCCAAAGACTGCCTTTAGGACTCGGTATGGTCATTACGAGTTCCTCATTGTGTCTTTCGGGCTGACTAATGCCCCAGCAACTTTCATGTATTTGATGCACACTCTATTCAGGCCATATCTTGACTCGTTCGTGATTGTTTTCATTGATGATATTTTGGTATATTCCCGAAGACGGGAAGAGCATGAGAAGCACCTAAGGATAGTGCTTCAGACTCTGAGGGATAAGCAATTATTTTCAAAGTTTTCCAAATGTGAGTTTTGGCTGAGTTCGATGGCATTTCTAGGCCACGTGGTGCCGAGCGAGGGTATTCGAGTGGATCCAAGGAAGGTGGAGATCATGCAGGGTTGGCCCAGGCCCTCCTCAGCTATTGAGATTCGTAGTTTCCTTGGTTTGGCGGGTTATTACCGTCGCTTTGTTGAGGGGTCCTCTTCGATTGCAGCACCTATGACCAGATTGACCCAAAAAGGTGCCCCTTTTCATTGGATAGAGGAGTGTGAAGCGAGTTACCAAAAGCTCAACACAGCTTTGAGTTCGGCCCCTATCTTGATGTTGCCTACCGGTTCGGGGTCCTATACAGTTTATTGTGATGCCTCACGGGTTGGACTTGGATCAGTATTGATGCAGGACGGTATGGTGATTGCCTACGCGTCCCGATAGCTGAAGGGGCATGAAAAGAACTACCCTGTCCATGATCTTGAGCTAGCTGCCATTGTTCACGCCTTGAAGATCTGGTGTTATTATTTGTGTGAGCACGTGATTTTTACCCTAAGCAAATAAATTCCAATATAAAATACAAATAAATACAAATATAGTTTTTGGTGTGTGATTGTGTGTTTTAATTGAAATACTTGTTTGTTTGTTTTTAAAATAAAGTTGGAATTAAAATTACAAAAATATGAAAATTTAGAAAAATCAACAAAAAATGGAAAATACAGAAAAAACAAAAGAATATGGCAAAATATATCATAAAATCAGGAAAAATAGCAAAATAAAAGAAATATAACAACTGAAAATAAATACAAAAAGAGAAAAATGAAATACAAAAGAAAATACCAAGAAAATAATTAAAATACAAGACAGAATAAATAAAATACAATAACGATTTGGGCTATATTGTAAAATACATAAGCCCAAACGCATAAGGCCCAAAAGATTAGCCTGATATGCCCAGTCTCTTAGCCAAACGACGGTGTAAAGGGTATTTGAATCTCAGTCGTTGATGAGATCAATCCAACGGATCAGATAAGGCGGCGTCATTAAAAATCAAACGACGCCATATGAAAGACCAATCCTGGCCGTCCAAAAGAATAATCAAACGGATGGCATCGAATCTTATCAAGAGTTAAACGACACAGTATGATGAAATGATCCTAGCCGTTCAAACTTACACATCTAACGGGTACAAAGTAACCTCTCAGTTAATTAAACGGCACCGTTTTAAAGGGAGAGATCCTGGCCATTGATCTTAGTTGATCCAAAGTCTAGGATTACACGAGATCGGGGGAGTATATAAATGCTCAATCTACAGTCAAAATAATACATACACTCATATATACACATATCACTAACCCTAGCCGCCTCCCATTTCTGTCTTCTTCTTCCTTAAGTCTCTCATTAAGAGTGGCCGGACTGGCCTGAAACCATTGTCGTCTCCAGCTCAAATAGCCACCAAACACTTCACCCTTAGCCACCAAACACTACAATCGCCATAAAAACCCCAGTAAACCAAAGATCCCATATTTTCTTGAAACTCCGTTCGCCGGAACCCTAGCCAGCGACCTCAAATCTATGAACCAGCCATTGAAATTAACACCATAGGACCGCCTTTGTCACGCCCCAAATCGAGGGACATGACCGGCGCCTGACCGAGTTGCCCCAGTCAAGCGGACTTGGGTGCCTTTCATTCCCACGCGTTAACCCTGTGTTGATTATTTCTCATTAACCAAATATTTTACCAATAATGACTGATTTCATAATGCATAAACATAACCATGTGATTGATTCACTAACAAGTTCATAATTTATATTTACAACGCCCCATACATATACATAGGCCACAATCCCACCACGGTTTACATGTCTATGGAGCCTCTAGGATACAAAAAGGGAAATACAATACTTGCCGGTAACAAGGCTCCGGCTATACCTTACAAAACCAAAATGAAATCTAAACCGAGTGGCATGAACCACACAAGGCCCCGAGGAAGAAAGGGGCTCACCAAAACGGGCGGTGGAAGGAGAAGGATACTACTGCCGATGAGCTGAAGTGCCTGCTACTGATCCACCTACAATCATGACACGAATGTAGCGCCCCCGGCAAAAAGGGACGTCAGTACACTTGAATTGTACCGGTATGTATGGACAAACTTTGTCCCAAGTAAACTCAAGCCATTAAATTACATCAACAATTAATTAAGCCAGAGCCAACCATGTTTCCACATTTTCCTCATTTCAAATAATTCTCACACAAAGCACTTTCTACGATCAACCAATTTAACAATAACCAATCAATCACGTAAAGCACAAGTAGTCAAACAAAGGGGCAATCGGTGCCCCACAGGTTGCAAACTCTCCTGCTGTCTCCTTTCACAATTTCACATTATTGATTTTTGTATCAATTTTCAATAGCGATTTCGATCGCTTTCCATCCTTATTGCCCCCTGACCACCCTTATTACCTCGGCCACCCTTATCACCCCAACCCACACCTTATTTCCCCATGTTGCGGCGCGCAACACGACCCCGCCTTACAGTTGAAAACACAACAATTTCAAACAGCAGATAAGGTACTTCACACAATTTTCAACAAGTTCAAATAAGCAACTTACACATTGGTTCATGTTCTCAATTTCTTCTCAAGCCAATATCAAAACCAAGTTACAAGTATTCCAAAATCAAAAATGCCCACATAATCATGTTCGACAATTTACCACAATTAAGGTGTTTCAAATTCCTTCCACAATAAGCCAAATATGCCATCACAATGGTTGTTCCCAATTCTTTACCAATCTCGATTACCTTTTTATCTTTCAATTCATATTTCATACCACACCACACGTAGTTCAACATCAATCAAATGCTCAACAAGGAAATCAAAGAATTACGTAAAATTTCTCAATTTGACACATGCCAAAACAATTCGCACACATTTGGGCGATTTTACAAGAATCAAAATTAGCCATACATACCTCGTGATGAGTTTTCTTCCTACTTTATGCTTACCCAAGATATCCTACTCTTGCCAACCTTGTTCTTGAAGACTCTTACTTCTACTCACTTCTTTTTACTAGAAATCAAGTTCAATAATCATGCATGAGTGTAAAAATTCTATTTTTAAAAGCTATTATATGCAAACCTCTCTTTACCCAATTAAAACTGAAAATCAAAGAAAATAGTTAGGGTTTTTACCTTGAAAAGATTGGGGATGTTGAATCCTTGCCCTAAGATCCCTTGGAATTAAGATGGTTGAAACAATCTTTGAAGATGAAAGATTTCTCTCTCTAAAAACCCTCTCTTCTCTCTCTAATTTTTTGTAAGATGATATGATAAAATGAAGAAGAAGTGTGTTATATTAAAGAAGAGATCGGGTCAAAATGTTACAAAAATCCTGGGCCGGGGTCAATTATGCGGTGCACTATGCGACCGCAGAATCAACATGCGGTCCGCATAGTGACCGCAGAATTGCCCCAAATTTTACACAGGTTCTGTTAAGGAATGCGGCCAGAATGCGGTCCGCATGCTTGATCTGCGGTCGCAAAGTGCACCGCAGATTTGACATGTGATCGCATATCGACCGCACTTTTGACACGATTTTTGGGAAACTCTCTGGAACGTTTTGCGGCAAGAATGCGGTCTGCATGTGAGGTTTGCGATCGCATTCTTGACCGCATATTGGACACTTTTCGGAAAAATTAATTCTCTACATTTTTGAAACTTAAATCACTACCAAGGGTCCGAACCGCGGCGAGCAAGCTCGCCGCGAAGAATTCTACGCATTCCTAACACATTATTCGGACCATGACACCACAGCTACTAGGTTTTATGCACAAAAATTTTTTTACGGGGCCTTACAGCCTTGATGAGATCTTTCACCTTATATAGGTGGTTGGTCTCGAATATAGCTGGAACTTGTCGAATATAACAAAAAGGCTCGCCGGAACCCTACTCCGGCGAGCACCCAAAAATAACCCCCCACCTCAAAACCTCTGAACCAAGCCCTAGACCACCCCATTACCCACCAAAACTCAAAAAGAAGCCCCATCGGAAAAAATCCAACAGTCAGAAGACTAAAATTCTTCGAAACTTTTGAGTCTAGAAAATAAAGAAACAAAATAGAAGAAATAATGAAGAAGGAAAGAAAGAAAAGAAAGAAAGAAAAGAGAAGGGAAAAGAAAGCCCTTAAAAAGCTAAGTTTTACTACCCATGTTCTTTTTCTTTGTTTGTTCGATTCTGTAAATGTTTCTCTTTGATATGTTCTTGATGTTTTACTGAGCCTATCTCTTATGTATGCTTAAGATCTACCTCTTTTTCATTACACATGCCTAAATCTGTAATAGTATTCTTAGGGTTCTTAATGTGTATTACGTATGATTCACGAGTGAATATGCCTGTTTATGTGTTTGTTCATCATGCTTTGTCTAAAATTAAGCTTTAATTAATTGGGATTCAACCATTATCAAAATTTCCCTCTGAGTTCTAATTGATTGAAAATTAGTTTGCGATTAAGGCTATATGTGCAAAATAGCATAAGCTAGTTATATTTGTAATCTGATTTATTTGTAAGACCACTCTTAATCTTTTATGCTTTTGTGATTTGGGTTATAGTTGAACAGATTTTGTGGTTGGTTCTGAAAGCTAAATAATGTGGCTATTGCTGAAAGAACTAAGTCTGTTTGTTAAAGTGGTTATCTTTGTTATGAAGTGATTATGCTGATTTATTAATGGTATTAAGTTGTTAGTTTTGAAAACTTATCTCTGTTAGTTGCTTTGTGTTAAATAAAGGGCTATGTGTTAAATAAGGATGGGGTCTGTAGATGTGGTCTAAATTTGAAAAGGGATTTGGGGTCTAAAACTGGTTGAATCTTAAAACAGTTATAAAAATTGGTCATTAGTTAAATAAGTCTTAACCCTAGTCTGCCAAGACCTTAGTAGTTCGGGTAAAATAAGAAAAATAGTAAGGGTATAATAGGAAATAATAAATGGCATTGTTGAAGATTTAATAGAACCTATAGGGTTAGAAATGACTTTAGTGCCCAGTATTCCTGTGATTACTTATAAAATAAAGGACAAATTGGGCATAATGAAAAGGCAGTCTTGTAATAAAACTTAGCAAGTGAGGGTAACCTAGTAAAATACCCCCAATAGAACACTAAAGAATTGCCTAGAACCTTCTAGCTAGGGCTTGAATGCATTTCGATACACATTCAAAGAACCAATCTGTAAATAATTGAAAGAATAAGGGGAGGGGATTGAAAATAAATTATTTGAATTCCCCCCCCCCCCAATTTTCCCCCAAACTAGTCTATAAATAGGGCATTAGAGAGCATGAAAAGGGGCTGGGAAATGATATTCTAAAAAAGGGGTCCAGACTTTCGAATTAAAAGGGTTTAGCTCTGAAATTAAGAAAGCAGTTCCTTATATAGTTCTGAAATCGAGTGATAGTCCTGAAACTTGGGTCTATATACTACAATCTTAAATTGATTGCTTTGGGTATTAATCTCAGAGTTCCTGTTGGGCCTGTTATCTTTCAACTTATTTGGATTCTGCTTGAGCTCTTTGATCCTGTTCTGTTGATTTGCTGGAGTATTATATTTGGATTCTGTTTGCCGCTCTATTGCTACTATTTTGCTGACTATTCTTCATCCTCAAACCTAGACTCGTAGATTGATCTTTGAATCAGGTACAGTTCCATTTCCTGAAGATGTAATCGCACATTTGTTTGAAGAAATGAAATCGCATGAGTTGTTTGGGAAGAATTTACCTCTGTTTTTTTTTCTTTTAGTTGGCAATTGATATCTTCTAGTACCATTGTAATTCATTAGAATGGATTGTAATAACTGACACTTATATGAAGCCGAGATAAAAATAGAGTAGACAGCATAGTAGTAGTACATAATTAAAAATAGCTATCACTTAATCTAAGTTCGAAACAGGTTAACACTAAAATTAATTCACCTATGAAACTGATATAAATATATGAGCTGGTAATTGACTATCCCTATTAATTAAACCCTGAATAAGGATCCATTAGTTCATAAAAGGAAATAAGTGAATAAAATATAAACTGCTTTGTTATTTAGTTTCATTTAACAATGATTACTTATAGTATAATTTAGAATTCTGTAACCAATAATAATCCGAGTCTATTCAGCTAGTATTGTAATTATTGCTTAAGTGCTTGAAATGAAAGTGTTAGTACCAAATTCCTGTTAGTGTTTAATTAGTTATTAGAATTCGTAATTAGTATCGATTGACATGTAATCTGAAACTTTATGAAATAACATGAATTTTATTGATCTCTTCTGTTGTTTGAAAAATGTTTGTTTAGATTTGTATTGAAATTACATTCCTGTTCTACAATTCATCTGTTTACTCTGGGCCTGATTATGAATATTGGCCCGGATTCGACTAAAGTCACCCTAAGGTCTGCGTGTGGAGATATTCATATATTCTGGGCTTTAGAGGCCCATTCGCGCCTGAAGGACTATTAACACAGTCCATAAGTCCAGGCCTAGTAGTAAGTAATTGGCCTGGACATAATAATAATGAATTCAGGAAAATACAAAACTATACTAATTTGGAGAAAAAACAAAAATAGCAAACGTAGTATATGATAAGTTTGGACTTATAAAATAAAGGGATGAGCCTCGTATTAAAATGAAAAGACACGCGGGGTCCCCATATGAATTTTAATATGAATGTTAGACTCGGGAAGACCGTTTAGTGAATTTCACGATCTTTCCTAAATATAATAAGGCATAGACGTTATAGGCACGACTAAAATATAAATCCTTAATACGAGTGCACATTTATGTGACTCAAATCTCATATCCCGACGAAGCTGAAACGTATTAAAGTCAGAGGCATACTGGTTGCAGTGTGACTCGAAATGTGTTTTCGCGATGTCGCAAGTCGTTAAAAATAACAAAATGGGACATTCACATTTGTAAAAGCATATAAAGAAATCAAATAGGTCAAAAATAACAGTTGAGCGACCGTGCTAAAACCACGGAATTCGGAGTGCCTAACACCTTCTCCCAGGTTAACAAAATTCCTTATCCAGATTTCTAGTTTCGCGGACTGTTAAAACAGAGTCATATTTCCTCGGATTCGGGATTAAACCGATGACTTGGGACACCATTATCTTCCCAAGTGGCAACTCTGAAATCTAGAATAAATCTCTTTCTGATTGTCCTTAAAGTGGAAAACTCTTTCCTTGTTATTATTATATCCTATCTCGGTGTGTATTAGTAAATAACGAGGTATATTTGGAAAAGTAGTAAAAAGGGGAGGTGTGAGAGCTCTGGTGACTCTGCTGAAGATAAGCAACCCAGAACATCGGTTCAGGGTTTAAGAATTCGAGCTCGATAAAATTGTTGTTTTTGATATTATTTGATTTCATTATATGCTTTGATCAATGTGCTACATGTTTACCGCTTTGATATTACGTGAATTGTATATAAAAAATTGTACCAAAAACCCTTCCCTTCTCACCTCCGGGGATGTACTTACTGGTTGAGACTCCCCTTTCTATTAGTGTCAATATCCTAATAAGAAATAGAGGCCGAATAAGTTACAAAGCCGAACGATCATGCGGGTCCCCGGTACGTAGCTCCCTCCTCGATCCGAGTTGTCCACTCGGGTACACGGTCTAGTACTATGAAAACATCAGGATATTGAGCCTAGATTTAGGATGATTATTTGCATCATATCTGACTTAGGGGACTCAACACAAGGGTTGGGTCCGTCTAGGATAGGTGAACCGGGAATCAAAGACCGAGCATATTATGTGTTGTATTTACTTGTCCTGGACTATTATGCGGACCGGCAAAATACCTGAAAACAAAAAGAGAGGAAATTTTAGAATAGAGAATATTGAAATATTGACAAAACATTGCCGAAAGATTGAAAGGAAAGTTTGAAAATAGGTAGAACAAATTTTGTTGAAACAATTGGTCACAAAACAATTTGACCGAACTACGCAGGTTTGATTCTCACCACTAGGTGAGATACATAGGCAGCCCTTGACGGGTCCAACCACCCCTTTCAAAAAATGACCAAAAATGTTGAATTTTAGTTCTTAATAAATCGAAGTGATGCTGTTTTTAAAAATAGCCGAATGATCCGAAAGGACGTCGGAAGACTATTTTTGCAAAATTGGCCGCTTTGAAGTCATTTCTTTTCCTTTTTAAATAATAGCCTTGAAGTTTTCAAATGAAATATGGAAAGGTTAATTCTTTCAAAATAATGAAAAATTATCTTTGAAAAATCTTTTTCTTTTTGAATAAAATTGCCTTTAATAAATGTGCAGGATGAGCACAATACAAAATGAACCCTTTGCACTAATGAACAAATTCCTTTAGAGTTACTGTTATGGTGGAATGATCTAGGCCAAGAAGGACAGGGTTGGGTCTACAGATATCTGAAAGATCTTAGTGGGTTGATGAACATAATACCTCGATGTGATATTATTCGGGCTCTCGTTGCTTGTTGAGATCCTGCACATAATGTGCTCCACTTCTCAGATTTTGATCTCACTCCGACATTGAACAAAATTGCTAATTACATCGGAAAGGCGAGGTTCCCCTAAAGGACAAGTATCCGGTGGCTCCAAGGGCTATTACAAAGCATAGATTCCTTGACTCCCTAAAGATTGCCAGAAATATTCACAATGAAGACTTGGCTCAGGGGTTTTGTACTCTGAGTTTTGTATACCGCAGATATGGTCACATTGGGGGATTTAATGAACCAACAAACAAACTCTGCAGTAAATCGAACCGGGCTAAGTGGGAGGAACATATGTGTTTCGCCTTTATGGTGGCCTTTTTGGGATTAATCATATTCCTGAGGAAAGATGGAAATATTGACATTAGAGTCACCGAATTACCAGTACTCTACTGGTGCAAGACAATAGCACATTGGCACCGATGATAGTGGCTGATATCTTCCGTGCCCTCACATCCTGTAAAGAAGGACATGACTTCTTCGAGGGATGCAATTTACTTCTCCAAATGTGGATGATAGAGCATTTATGTCGCCACCCTCAATTCTCAAGTTATGGATCGTCTGAAAAGACGTGTATTGAAGAATCTTATGTGAGAACAAAAGAAGTTAAGTTGCCAGCAGGATCAAAAGGTTGGATCACATACTTGCGATCACTGACTGCTAGCCAAATAGATTGGGCATACGGATGGTTGCCCCTCAACAAAGTTATATATATGCTAGCAGAAGGGTCAGATTTTCTGATAATGGGTCTTAAAAGCATTCAGCCTTATGCGCCATACCGGGTATTAAGGCAACTCGGAAGATATCAAGTCATACCAAATGATCAAGTGATAGAAATAAGTCCTGATGGGCAATTCCTGGAAGCAAAGATTCGGCAAATTTGGAATGAATGCCAATGCCTGAGAATAGACACTTGTATGGGAAATTGAGCTCGAGGAGAAGTATCACCAGGGTATGCCGCATGGTATCGTCGAGATGTTGAGCATGAAAGACCGATAAAGAGACCTCACATTCAAGAGTTGGCCGAGCAGTCTAAGGAACAGAAAGATTGGATGGCCAAAGAAAATGAATATCGAGCCAGAATCAGCTTGTTGGAAAAACAATTCCAGGACCTCAAATTTGAAAGCAGCTTACAAGCGGCAGCCGATGAGGGTGAAAAGAAACAGCTGAGGAAAGAGAATGAAATCCTGAAGGCTCAGATTGCAAAAATGAAAACAACAACCGAAACCCCAGTTCGACTTGCCCGAGATGAGAAGCTAATTGAAAATCTTCGGCGTAAAGTGAACAACTATAGCTTTGATTTAGATAAAGCTGAGAAGGAATTAGTCGGTGTTCGGAAACAATTGGCCAAGAATGCTGAAGAAAGAGTTCGAATGGTTCAACAGTTAAAAGATGAACATAATGTTGAGGTAGCCCGATTGAGGAAGATGATCATTACAGTCGAGGTCAAAAGTAGCAAACAAACCAAAGATTTTGAGGTAGAGAGAGGACATTGCTACATGGCCATGGCTCGGTTAGAATTGGAGCTACAACAACTACAAAGGAAGAACCAGCAAACCTTAGATGCCCGTGCCGAAAAGATTGGTAGGTTGCTTCAAGAAAAAGGGGTCATCGGGGAAAGAATTGTCAACATTGCTCGGTACATCACAAGGAAATACCAACTGTGCAAAGATATTTCTTAGTCAACATTCACATCAGCAGTAATGATCTTTATGAAGCAAGTAATGACCGACCTGGACAAACTCCAAAGTGGATTAGCATATAGGCCCGCGGCAAGACAGAATGATGTATTGGGGCCACTAGGAGCTTTAATGTTTTCATAGGGCATGCATTTTTGTATTTGTATTTTCTTTCTGCATTTATAGTACAACATCATTTGTAACCGATGTTTGAATATCAATGAAAATTCAAAAAAAACATTACCATTATTTTTTCTCTTATATATGCAAATTCTTTGGGCGATAGGCAAACGTATAGGAATGAAAAACAAAAAAAGAGAAAAGAAAAAGAAAAGAAGAAAAAGAATAAACAAAAGCAATAAAAGGATGAAAAACAAAAGTGGAAAGAAAGATGACGGTTCAAAGAAGAATAATGCCAGGATGATGCATAATTACTAGGCAAAAGTTGTGGTTTTAGAACTTGTGGTGTTTATCCCTCATGATCTAACTATTAACAAGTTTTGTTGTTGATGAGTATCAGATCAACAGTTAGCAACTGGCATTCTGCCACATCACAGCTACAACACACGTTCTAAAGTCATGACCAAAGCGCTAGCTCAGGAAATCGAGCCTACTATTATGGATCTGGTACAAGAGGAAGAAGTTATGGACGTAACTAGTATGGAGGAAGAGATGTACAAATTGAAACAGCTGATATCAGAGATGTACCAGGCTTGGTCGAGGGATCAACCCTTACCTTCCTACCCAGCCAACCCAGCATACATTTCTCCTCCAAACCCAAACCCAGAACCACCCACTAAGAACTCATCCTCCACGTATCCAACTTACCCGCATTACTATGCTACAACATCACAAGCACCGCCACCTTTGTCTAAACAAGCTCCACCACCACCACCTCAGGTCGCTCCAGTATACGTGGCACCGCCACCAGCTACTTTACAAAAATCTTCCAGTGAACCTGTGTTCAATGTCCAGGATACCCATTACTACCCGCCAGAACCCACATTCAGGCAACATGATTCTTACACCCCACTCATAGACATGACGGAGGAGGAGAAACCTGCTAGAAACATTGAACAGGAAGAGATGGCCCATAAAATAAAGAGTCTGGAGCAGTCGTTTCGTAACATGCAGGGGCTGGGAGGCCAAGTTAGTGTTGCATACAAAGACTTATGTTTGTTTCCTGAGGTACAGCTACCTACCGGGTTTAATTTACCCAAGTTTGACATATATGATGGTCACGGAGATCCAGTGGACCATCTGAGAGGTTACTGCAGTAAAATGTGCAGAGCAAGAGGAAGGGATGAATTACTCATGGCTTATTTCAGTCAAAGCCTCAGTGGCACGGCATTGGAATGGTATAATCGACAAGATCATACCCGATGGTTCATTTGGGATGACTTAGCTCAATCATTTGCAAACCATTTCCAATACAATCTGGAAATTATCCCTGACAGGTTGTCATTGACTAAGATGGAGAAGAAATCCGGAGAAAGCTTTCGGGAATATGGATTCAGGTAGAGGGAACAGGCTGCACGTGTAGACCCACCAATGAAAGAAGGAGAAATGGTGGATTGCTTCTTACAGGCTTTGGAGCCGACATACTACGGCCACTTGGTGTCCGCAATTGGAAAAACCTTTAACGAGGTAGTAAAGATGGGAAGTTTTGGGTAAGAAGGGTTAAAGACGAACAAGATTATGAGCTACTCGGCTATCATGGCTACAAACCAAGCAATACAGACGAGAACACGAGGATCGATTGGAAAGAAGAAAAAGGAAGAAGTGGCGGTCATTCAAGGTAGATCTTGGTCCCGGGGCCCCAACCCATATCATCATCAACCTCGCCCAAACCAACCATATCCACCAGTACCATATAATCCACCTCCCCTATATTATCCTCCAACCAGTCCACAATTTTTTGTCCAACATGCTCAACCTTACCCACCGCCTCCGCATTCATGGCGTACCCCAGCTCCACAAAATGTCTACCACACACAAAATGCCTATCCGCCTTCAAAAACTTACAGAAATCCAAACCGAACTAACTTCCATCCTAATCCAGAAGTAAAAGGTGATAGGGCTCAAAGGAAGAGAACATTCACTCCTTTGGGGGAATCATATACTAGTCTTTTTTACCGTTTGAGAGAACTAGGGATGTTAAGCCCTATTGAACCAAAAATTCCCAATCCTCCACCTAGAAATTGAGACCAATCTGTACGTTGTGAATACTGTTCCAGGGCACCGGGACATGATACAGAGAAGTGTTGCCATTTAAAGTCCGCAATACAAGAACTCATTGATACCAGGAGAATTGAAGTGCAAGCTCTGGAAACTCCCAATATAACGCAGAATCCTTTGCCAGCACATCATGAGACACATATGATAGAGCTAGAACAGGGGGAGAGCTACAGAAAAGCTTCTCAGACAGTGATGACGATTAAAGCAAATAACAAGGTTGAAGTAGAAGTTGAAAGAGAGAAAGTGTCAATTGAGTTACCAGTAAAACAGCCATCAATGATTGAACCCGTGAAGATAATAGTACCTAGAGTGAAGCCTTTGCTGACCATGAAAGGAGCTTATGTAAAGCTAGTGGTTCTCAAACCAGTTGTGCGGTTGCCAGTTGTGAATACCAAAGCTGTACCGTGGAATTACGATAAGGTGATAGTTATGTATAAAGGGAAAGAAGTTAAAGGAAAAATATGTAAAACTCATGGTTTAACTCGCTACGGGCGATGCTTTGCCCCGGATGAATTGAGAAAGACAAAAGTGGTGAAAGAAAAAACCCGTTCTATTTGAAGAAGGCAGTCACTAAGGAGGAAGCTAAGGAATTCTTGAAAAAGATGAAAGCTCAAGACTACTATATAGTTGAGCAATTGAGAAAGACGCCAGCGTAGATATCGTTGTTATCATTACTAGTTCATTCTGATGAACATAGAAAGGCGTTGATGAAGATTCTAAATGAAGCCCATATACCCGAGAAGGTTTCAGTATGTCCTCTAGAGAAAATCAAAAACAAGATCTTTGAGACAAATAAGATAATATTTTCAGATAGTGAGTTGCCACTGGAAGGGACGGAGCATAATAAAACACTATACCTCACGGTAAAATGTGAAGAATTCATAGTAACCCGTGTTTTGGTGGACAATGGGTCAAGCGCCAATATCTGTCCATTGTCAACCCTGGGGAAGTTGAAATTCAATCATGAAAGAATTCATCGGAACAGTGTATGTGTGAGGGGTTTTTATGGAGGCAGAAAGAACATCATGGGGGATATCATACTAGAGCTTACTATCGGACTGGTGGATTTCACTATGGAATTTCAAGTGCTGGATGTTGCTGTATCATACAACCTCTTATTGGGACGTCCGTGGATCCACCCTGCGAAAGCAGTACCATCTTCTTTGCATCAAATGGTAAAATTTGAGTGGGAGCAACAAGAGATAATAGTGCACGGGGAAGACGATGTTTGCAATGCTATTACACCATTTGAGGAAGTTGAAGGAGATAACGGTCTGTGGGTGTACCAAGTAATGGATACCGTGGTGGTGAACAAAATATCTGAGGGAGAAAATATGCCCGTACCCACGTGGCCCCTGCAGCAGTGATGGTCGCCAAGGAGATGATAAAGAATGGGTTTTCTCCAGGAAAGGGTTTAGGAGTGACCTTGCAAGGTATAACATAGCCGATCCACCTTCCGGGCAGTACTGATACTTTTGGCTTGGGTTTCAAGCCAACCATTGTCGATATCCAGAGAGCTAAGAAATTAAAGAAAAAAGGGTGGTCCCTCCCCAAACCTATCCCAAAACTATTCAACTCCTTTGTCAAGCCTGGTGCATAGAGACATCTGGTGACTATTATGCCAAACCGTGCTGACATAAAACAAGATGAAGAGCTTCTAGCAAGATTTGAGAGGCTATTTGAAGATGTGAATGTGTTGGAGACGGGTGAAGGAACAATCAAAATGGATGTTCAATTCGTGGGACCCCACACTATGCTAAATAACTGGGAAGCTACTATTCTTCTGATCAGGAGGGAGTTGTGGTAGTTAGCTTTTAATATTTCATTCCCAAAATTGTCTTGTTTTAAAATTGTAATCCCATATCTCGTCAAATCAAATGTATCCAACTCTTGTTACCTTTTGAAAATTCAATGAAATGCAATTTCTTTTCTTCCACCATTTTTGCCTTATTTTATTTTTCTTCTTTTGTACAGTTCAATATTTGCTGATTCCAATGATATGTCATGCATGAAGGATTCCCGGTCCAATCTTGATAATCGGATAGTTATACAGGAAATTGAAAATGAACATGAAGTGGAATATGAGTATGAGGACGTACTGGAGAAAATTAGTAAAGATTTGAGTCATTATGAAGAAAAACCCAAACCGAACTTAAATGAGACGGAGTTTATTAATTTGGGAAGTGAGGAAAATGTCCGAGAAACTAAGAATAGTGTGCATTTAGAAACTTCCCTCAGAGAAGATTTAATCAGGTTGTTACATGAGTACAAGGACATATTTGCTTGGTCTTATGATGACATGCCCGGGCTCAGTACTGATTTGGTGGTACATAAATTACCCACTTATCCAGAATGTCGGCCGGTAAAACAGAAGTTAAGGAAATTTAAAATGGACATCAGTGTGAAAATAAAAGAAGAAGTCAACAAGCAATTCGAGGTGAAGGTCATATGGGTCAATAAATATCCCACCTGGTTAGCTAATGTTGTTCCTGTTCCAAAAAAGGATGGAAAAACCAGGGTGTGCGTTGATTGTCGGGACCTCAATAAAGCTAGTTTAAAGGATGATTTTCCATTGCCAAATATCCATATATTGATTGACTATTGCGCCAAGCATGAAATTGGTTCTTTTGTGGATTGTTATGCGGGTTATCATCAGATCCTGATGGACGAAGAAGATGCAGAAAAGACGGCCTTTATCACGTCTTGGGGAACATATTGCTACAGGGTGATGCCGTTTGGGTTAAAGAATGTCGGGGCTACGTATATGAGGGTAATGACCACTATGTTTCATGACATGATACACTGAGAGATTGAAGTATATGTGGACGATGTCATTATCAAGTCCAAAAAGCAATGTGACCATGTCAAGGATTTAAGAAAAATTTTCCAGAGGCTCCGAAAATATAATCTCAAGCTCAATCCAGCAAAGTGTGCTTTCGGGGTGCCGTCAAGAAAGTTATTGGGATTCATAGTAAGCCGGCGTGGTATTGAATTAGATCCATCAAAGATAAAAGCAATCCAGAATTTCCCTCCGCCGAAGAACAAGAATGAAGTGATGAGTTTATTGGGCAGGTTGAATTATATTAGCAGATTTATTGCTCAGTTAATGTCGACTTGTGAGCCCATTTTCAAATTATTGACGAAAGATGTTGCGGTCAATTGGACTGATGAATGTCAAGAAGCATTTGACAAAATTAAATAATATCTGGCTAATCCTCCTGTATTGGTTCCTCCAGAACCGGGAAGACCTCTGATCCTTTATCTAACTATATTGGATAATTCTTCTGGCTGTGTACTGGGGCAGCATGACGAAACAGGGAAGAAAGAGCAAGCAATATATTATCATAGTAAGAAGTTTACATCTTACGAGGTAAAATACACTCAGTTGGAGAGAACATGTTGTGCTTTAACATGGGTAGCGCAGAAATTGAAACATTACTTGTCGACTTATACTACTTATCTGATATCTCGGTTGGATCCACTGAAGTATATATTCTAGAAGCCTATGCCCACAAGAAGGCTCGCTAAATGGCAAATTCTACTTACAGAGTTTGACATCATTTATGTAACTCGTACGGTAATGAAGGCACGGGCAGTTGCTGACCATTTGGAAAATAATCCGCTTGATGATGAGTATGAACCATTAAAGATATATTTTCCTAATGAGGAGATAATGAATATTGAAGAAGAAGAGCAAGATGATAAGCTAGGCTGGAGAATGTACTTTGATGGGGCCGTCAACAGTAAGGGAGTCGGAATTGGAGCACTACTCATCTCAGAAGCGGGTCAGGATTATCCTATTACCGCTCAACTTCGATTTTTCTGTACTAATAACATGACCGAGTATGAGGCATGTATATTGGGATTGAGAATAGCAATAGACATGGGTGTTCAAGATATTTTGGTCATGGGTGACTCGGATCTCTTGATACATCATATTCAAGGAGAATGGGAGACCAGGGATTTGAAACTTATACCTTATCTACAGTATCTACATGAACTGTCTCACAGATTTCAATCTATAGAGTTTAAGCACATCCCAAGAATACACAACGAAGTAGCGGATGATCTAGCCACAGTATCATCCATGTTGCACCATCCAGATAAAGCTTATATAGATCCACTACAGATACAAGTTCGTGATCAAAATGCTTATTGTTTCGCCGTGGAAAAAGAACTTGACGGTAAGCCGTGGTATCATGATATCAGAGAATATTTGAGGACATGAGTGTACCCAGCGCAGGCCACAGGGGGCCAGAAAAAGGCTATAAGGCGATTAGCAAATGAATTTTTCCTCAGTGGAGGAGTTGTATACAAAAGAACACCAGATTTGGGTCTATTGAGATGTATAGATACACAACAAGCTGACACAATTATGGCTAAAGTACATGCAGGAGGTGCGGACCTCATATGAGTGGACAGATTTTGTCCAAGAAAATACTAAGAGCGGGATATTATTGGCTCACCATGGAGCGTGATTGCATTAGATATGTGCGGAAATGCCACCAATGTCAGATACATGGAGATTTAATTCACTCACCACCCTATGAGTTGCATACAATGTCAGCACCATGGACATTCGTTGCTTGGGGCATGGATGTCATCGAACCAATAAAACTCGCAACATCTAATGGGCACAGATTTATCTTGGTAGCAATTGATTATTTCACTAAATGGGTGGAGGCAAAGACATTTAAAGCAGTGACAAAGAATGCGGTAGTGGATTTCATGCACACAAATATCATTTGTCGCTTTGGAATTCCTAAGGTGATTATCACAAAGAATGGAGCAAATCTGAATAGTCACCTCATGGCAGTAGCGTGTCAAAAGTTCAAAATCCTGCACCGTAACTCTACACCTTATAGGCCTAAAGCGAATGGAGCAGTGGAGACTGCGAATAAGAATATTAAGAAGATTCTCAGGAAAATGGTGGAAGAGTCAATATAGTGGCATGAAAAATTACCATTTGCTCTCATGGGTTATTGCACAACTGTACGTACTTCAATTTGCGCAACACCGTACTCATTGGTGTACGGGACGGAGGCAGTCATACCTTCAGAAATTGAAATACCTTCCCTTCGGATCATAGCTGAAGCTGAAATTGATAATGATGAATGGGTAAATGCTCGGCTAGAACAATTGAGCTTTATTAATGAGAAAAGGCTAGCGGCAGTTTGCCACGGACAGTTATATCAGTGGAGGATGGCCAGAGCATACAACAAGAAAGTACGTCCACGGAAATTCGAAGTTGGACGGTTGGTGCTAAGACATATTTTGCCTCATTGGGCCGAAGAAAAAGGAAAGTTTGCATCTGATTGGCAAGGGCCGTTCATGGTGTCACGTGTATCGTCCAACGAAGCTTTATATTTAACAGATGTTGATGGAAAATGTGTAGAGACTGCTATCAACTCAGATGCAGTCAAGAGATATTATGTATGATTCTTTTTTCATATGTACAATTGTATTTGTCATAATTTTGAAATTGAAATGATGAAGACATTTCATTCTCTATCCAAATACTTTATCCATTGATACCCATGTTGATCCTTATTGCATTATTCTTTCATATTCCTCTTTCGGAATCAATTAAGAACAAGAAATTGAAAAAACAAATGATGAGAAAATGAGAATGAGAAAATGAAAAAAAATTTGGAAAAAATCAAAAGACGATTGAACCTTAGGGTGTGAACTACGTTTGAATTGATCCCGAAAGGATACGCAGCCAGCCTCAGCGAGGTTCAGTCACAACAGAAATAAAATCCAAGATTCCCCAAATATCAAAACTGGGGCAGAAGTTATGTTTATAATTCCGAGAGTTGTAAATATTTTGAACTCTCATATAAATTTTGAAACTTTATACCTTTCTTTCTAAAACCCATCCAAAAGCCATATTACAGTTCAAAGAAAGATCTTCTGATTAATTTCAAGAAAATGATGATACAATAAGAATAAGGAGAAACATGGCATGGACAATACCCGGAGGTTTGGAAACAAAATAAAGAAAAATAAAAAAAATGAGAGAGTCTTATTGGTGAAAACCCTAACGGGCACCATAAGGCGAATGTGAGATGAGAGAAAATAAAAAATGAGAGAGTCTTATTGGTGAAAACCCTAACGGGCACCATAAGGCGAATGTGAGGTGAGAGGAGAATAAAGGAGAGAGTCTTATTGGTGAAAATCGTAATAGGCACCATAAGGCGAAAGTGAGGAATATTTTGATGAAAGAAGAAAAACAGCAAAAAATAAGAAAGGTTTGGGTTGATGGAAAAGATGAAATTAAGACAGCAACGATTCGATTGGATAGACTGGGTCAGATATTTAAATACATGGCATGGTCAAAGAAATCAGTCGTCATACCCAGATAAGTTCTGTCTTTACTTCAAAATACCCTTACCCCTTCAAATGCATATTTGCATTTCATTGATCAAAACTAGTTGCCAGTTGAAAGCTAACTACCAGCTTCTCATGTTAAAAGGCGTAATAACATCGGGTCAAAGGAAAAGAGAAAATAAAAAGAGGATGGCAATCAATGCCGAAGGAAAATGAAAAGAAAAAAAACAAAAAAAGGGAGAAAAGCAAAAGAGGAGTGCAAGAGAAAATCAAGAAAACATGGCAATGAGCTGCAAAGCAGATTGAAACAAGAAGAGGCGGGTGGTGGAAGCATGGCCAACAAGAATGCCAGTTGCTAACCATCATTTTATAACTAATAAGATTGTTCACTGATTTAGACAGGGACAAAAAATTCAAATTTTCACTAATCACTTTAAAAGTGAATGTGACCAATGTGGGAGAAAACATCAAAAAGAAAAACAGCAATAAAAGGGGGAATCCACAGAGGAGGACTCACTCAAATATCAAGAACCTACCCAAACAGCAAGGGAGGTATTGTCTTTTCAAAATTCACACCCCAGTTATCAAACTGAGGGAATATTTTTCTGCATTTTCATTTCATGCATCAGGCGCCCAACTGGATAATGAGGGAATATTTTTTTGCATTTTCATTTCATGCATCAGGTGTCCACCTGGATAATGAGGGAATATTTTTCTGCATTTTCCATTTCATGCATCAAGCGTCCACCTGGATAATGAGGGAATAGTTTTCTTCATTTTCATTTCACGCATCAGGCGCCTACCTGGATAATGAGAAAATATTTTTCTGCATTTTCATTTCATGCATCAGGCGCCCACCTGGATAATGAGGGAATATTTTTCTGCATTTTCATTTCATGCATCAGGCGCCCACCTGGATAATAAGGGAATATTTTTCTGCATTTTCATTTCATGCATCAGGCGCCCACCTGTATAATGAGGGAATACTTTTCAGCATTATAATTTCTGTTCAGGTGCCCACCTGTATAACGATGGAATACTTTTCAGCATTTTAATTTCTATTCAGGCACCCACATGTATAACGATGAAATACTTTTCAGCATTTTAATTTTTATGGAGTCGTCCACCTGTATAACGAGGGAATATTTTTCAACATTTTAATTTATGTTCAGGCGCCCACCTATATAACGAGTGAATACTTTTCAGCATTTTAATTTTTGTTCAGGCGCCCACCTGTATAACAAGGGAATATTTTTCAGCATTTTAATTTCTATTTAGGCACCCACCTGTATAGCAAGGAAATGCTTTCCAGTATTTTATTTTTTTTTCTAACAAGAGTAACACCATAACACATGAAAAGCCTCACACTGGGGCAGAGGAAAAAGTTTTCTTTGTTTTGTTTTTAAATAGGTATCGACCTAGAAG
Organism: Nicotiana noctiflora; assembly: GCA_032618575.1. Classification (NCBI taxonomy): domain Eukaryota; kingdom Viridiplantae; phylum Streptophyta; class Magnoliopsida; order Solanales; family Solanaceae; genus Nicotiana; species Nicotiana noctiflora. Next base: position 263,230 of record JASVEL010001680.1, read on the forward strand.
CAAGAAGCACATTTTAATGTCACACGAAGGGATCGAAGCAGTATATCAGAAACAAGAAATAATCAAAAATCCATAAAAAAGAATGATGCAAATAAAGAGCAACATGTGATATGGAAAAGCAAGACAATGTAAGAAGACAAAGTCATAGATAGGATTCTCTTGTAATTCATAAGATCATAGCTTAGAATAGCTTCTTTATTTTCATTTTTATCCTGGTGTAATAAGGAGTTAGTCAGTGATTATAGCAACAATAACAGCAACAGCAAGTCTTGGATAATTCTTTTGGCTGTGTACTGGGGCAGCATGACGAAACATGGAAGAAAGAGCAATAAATATATTATCATAGTAAGAAGTTTATATTTTACGAGGTAAAATACACTCAGTTGGAGAGAACATGTTGTGCTTTAAAATGCGTAGCGCAGAAATTGAAACATTACTTGTCGGCTTATACTACGTATCTGATATCTCGGTTGGATCCACTGAAGTATATATTCCAGAAGCCTATGCCCACAAGAAGGCTCGCTAAATGGACAATTCTACTTACAGAGTTTGACATCATATATGTAACTCGTACGGTAATGAAGGCACGGGCAGTTGCTAACCATTTGGAAAAAAATCCGGTTGATGATGAGTATGAACCATTAAAGATATATTTTCCTAATGAGGAGACAATGAATATTGAAGAAGAAGAGCAAGATGATAAGCTAGGCTGGAGAATGTACTTTGATGGGGCCGTCAACAGTAAGGGAGTCAGAATTGGAGTAGTACTCATCTCAGAAACGGGTCAGGATTATCCTATTACCGCTCAGCTTCGATTTTTCTGTAGTAATAACATGACCGAGTATGAGGCATGTATATTGGGATTGAGAATGGCAATAGACATGGGTGTTCAAGATATTTTAGTCATGGGTGACTCGGATCTCTTGATACATCAGATTCAAGGAGAATGGGAGACCAGGGATTTGAAACTTATACCTTATCTACAGTGTCTGCATGAACTGTCTCAGAGATTTCAATCTATAGAATTCAAGCAGATCCCAAGAATACACAACAAAGTAGCGGATGATCTAGACACAGTATCATCCATGTTGCACCATCCAGATAAAGCTTATATAGATCCACTACAGATACAAGTTCGTGATCAAAATGCTTATTGTTTCGCCATGGAAAAAGAACTTGACGGTAAGCCGTGGTATCACGATATCAGAGAATATTTGAGGACATGAGTGTACCCAGCGCAGGCCACAGGGGACCAGAAAAAGGCTATAAGGCGATTAGCAAATGAATTTTTCCTCAGTGGAGGAGTTGTATACAAAAGAACACCAGATTTGGGTCTATTGAGATGTATAGATACACAACAAGCTGACACAATTATGGCTAAAGTACATGAAGGAGGTGCGGACCTCATATGAGTGGACAGATTTTGTCCAAGAAAATACTAAGAGCGGGATATTATTGGCTCACCATGGAGCGTGATTGCATTAGATATGTGCGAAAATGCCACCAATGTCAGATACATAGAGATTTGATTCACTCACCACCCTATGAGTTGCATACAATGTCAGCACCATGGCCATTCGTTGCCTGGGGCATGGATGTCATCGGACCAATAAAACTCGCAACATCTAATGGGCACAGATTTATCTTGGTAGCAATTGATTATTTAACTAAATGGGTGGAGGCAAAGGCATTTAAAGTAGTGACAAAGAATGCGGTAGTGTATTTCATGCACACAAATATCATTTGTCGCTTTGGAATTCCTAAGGTGATTATCACAAACAATGGAGCAAATCTGAATAGTCACCTCATGGCAGAAGCATGTCAAAATTTCAAAATCCTGCACCGTAACTCTACACCTTATAGGCCTAAAGCGAATGGAGAAGTGGAGACTACGAATAAGAATATTAAGAAGATTCTCAGGAAAATGGTGGAAGAGTCAAGATAGTGGCATGAAAAATTACCATTTGCTCTCATGGGTTATCGTACAACTGTACGTACTTCAATTTGCGCAACACCATACTCATTGGTGTACGGGACGGAGGCAGTCATACCTGTAGAAATTGAAATACCTTCCCTTCGGATCATAGCTGAAGCTGAAATTGATGATGATGAATGGGTAAAAGCTCGGCTAGAACAATTGAGCTTGATTGATGAGAAAAGGCTAGCGGCAGTTTGCCACGAACAGTTATATCAATGGAGGATGGACAGAGCATACAACAAGAAAGTACGTCCACGGAAATTCAAAGTTGGACAGTTGGTGCTAAGACATATTTTGCCTCATTGGGCCGAAGCAAAAGGAAAGTTTGCATCTGATTGGCAAGGGCCGTTCATGGTGTCACGTGTATCGTCCAACGAAGCTTTATATTTAACAGATGTTGATGGAAAATGTGTAGAGACTGCTATCAACTCAGATGCAGTCAAGAGATATTATGTATGATTCTTTTTTCATATGTACAATTGTATTTGTCATAATTTTGAAATTGAAATGATGAAGACATTTTATTCTCTATCCAAATACTTTATCCATTGATACCCATGTTGAGCCTTATTGCATTATTCTTTCATATTCCTCTTTCGGAATCAATTAAGAACAAGCAATTGAAAAAACAAATGATGAGAAAATGAGTGAGAAAATGAAAAAAAATTGGGAAAAAGTCAAAGGACGATTGAACCTTAGGGTGTGAACTACATTTGACTTGATCCCGAAAGGATACGTAGCCAGCCTCAGTGATGTTCAGTCACAATAGAAATAAAATCCAAGATTCCCCAAATATCAAAACTGGGGCAGAAGTTATGTTTATAATTCCGAGAGTTGTAAATATTTTGAACACTCATATAAATTTTAAGACTTTATACCTTTCTTTCTAAAACCCATCCAAAAGCCATATTATAGTTCAAAGAAAGATCTTCTGATTAATTTCAAGAAAATGATGATACAATAAGAATAAGGAGAAACATGGCATGGACAATACCCGGAGGTTTGGAAACAAAATAAAGAAAAATAAAAAAAAATGAGAGAGTCTTATTGGTGAAGACCCTAACGGGCACCATAAGGCGAATGTGAGATGAGAGAAAATAAAAAATGAGAGAGTCTTATTGGTGAAAACCCTAACGGGCACCATAAGGCGAATGTGCGGTGAGAGGAGAATAAATGAGAGAGTCTTATTGGTGAAAATCGTAATGGGCACCATAAGGCGAAAGTGAGGAATATTTTGATGAAAGAAGAAAAA